>JANTCA010013601.1:0-26292 GCA_024741275.1 Chironex yamaguchii | reverse complement strand
TGAGATATGTTCTCGAAATATTTAGTTAAAATCCATCAATACCATAAATAGATTTTTATGACGTCATCACTTGAGTAGTCTATTACTACGTTGTAAAACAACCTAATGAGTCTGAATAAGTAAACCATTTTGTGTAGAAACCATGTTAAGAACACATTTGACACATCTATGATGAACAAGTATGTTTTGCTGTTACGTGCAGTACCGTATTGCGACGCTTCAAATGGGAATTTTGCTTCAAACAATTTCTTTACTGGAGCATTGGCACTGTAGAGAAAGAGGACCTGAGTGGCCCAGACTCTAGAACAGGAGTCGTCAAAACGCGAAACGTTGACAGAGCACGTGCAGAACAGGATGACAAAGAATTCACAGTAGAGAAATAAGACCTGGAATGCGGTGTTGCAAAGACGAAAGTGATAAAAATGGATTTGTTAGTAGGTTAACAAGGGGACTGATATGGATGAAGATGGATTTCACACTGGATTTTTCTTGAAACGGTCTTGTATTCACGAATAACTGTTTCAACATGAACATTGGAGTCACGTTTCTAAGCAGACCTCATTCATCAGGTATGCTCTGACAACGAAAATAGAGAAGAAGCCAGTCATTGTTTTGAATAAACTGTTAAACCAATAACCACAATTTCGCAATCAAAATAACAAATGACGACGTATCAGGAACCTTTAGAAAGGCATGACACAAAGGTTTAGCCGGAATCTTGAGCGCAGAGATGGTAACATTATAGTGATAAAGGTGATGACATGATGATAACATGATGATAATGGCATGATGATGAAGATGATGATGATTACGAAGACATGGTGGTAATAATAACACGATGATGACATGATGATGATGATGATGACGATGATGATAATGATGATGATAATGATGATGGTGGTGGTGGTAGTAGTGGTGGTGGTGGTCTTGTTGATGATGATGACAACATGACGATGACAATGACTTGATGATGATGACTTGATGATGATAATGATGATGATGATGATGACTTGCTGATGATGGTAATGACGATGATGATAATGATGATGATAATGATGATGATAATGATAATGATGATGATAATGATGATGATAATGATGATGATGATAATGATGATGATGATGATGATGGTGGTGGTGGTAGTGGTGGTGGTGGTGTTGTTGATGATGATGACAACATGACGATGATGATGACTTGATGATGATGACTTGATGATGATGATGATGATGATGATGACTTGATGATGATGATGACTTGATGATGATGATGACTTGATGATGATGATGATGATGATGATGATGATGATGATGGTAACACGATGACATAATTATGATGATGATAACATCATGATAATGGTGATTATGATGACATGATAATAATGATGATGATAACATGATGACATGATGATGATGATAACATGATGACATGATGATGATGATAGCATGATGACATGATGATGATGATAGCATGATGATAATGATGATGATTGTGATGTTAGCGTTGAAGACAATGATAGTGGCAGTAATAGTAGCTGTTGTGGTTACAATGGTAGTCAAAGTGATTGTTATTCTAGTGACGATAACGTTGTCATTGCTATTGCTGGTAAAGACAATGACGTTGACGTTGGTCATGATGTCTATAACAAAGAAGGATGGCCATAGGGATAACGATGATAGCCACATTGTTTTGACAGTATATGTATTATGGAGTGTTTGATATGTTTACATTAATTATACTGCATTATCAACAAACCTTTTTATGTGTAGAAAAAAGGACTTCTATGATGGTCACTTTATTTTATATAGCATGCATTTATTACACATTCCATTCCAGCCAGGAATTCAAAACGTTTTTTCTTGACTACACCCCATTCCTTTATGCTCAAACAGTATCACAAACAGGTCACTGTTGAATAACTTCTGTCTTGAAGCAAAGTTTGTTTTGTATGTCCTACGGTGAGCCCACCACTACAAGGTATTTACCATTTGTGAGTGACCTGTTAGTATCTTTCATTTGAAAGAAAAGATAGCTCAAAATCCAATCACCTGGAAAACTTGACTAGAATCAGAAATAGTTTAGGCAAATATTTTCAATCTAAAAGTCGAGCTACTCGTCAGGAGCTGTCACTGAATTGTTCGAATGGGTTCAAAACAAAAGCAAAACATTGTTTGCAGTGATATGTTACAGAGCTTTAACTTTGATCTAAATATACAAATCAGCTAGGAGTTTTATTTAAGAGTCTATAAAGCTCTGAGAGTATTTCTCACCTAAATATCAAAACCGTTAAAAGCAGTTATGAAGTCAAAATTTTGGTAATTCGACTTCGAAATTGACGATGATTTCATCATGTTTGGCTCTGTTAACAAGGGCGGATTTTAGAGGCAAGGATTGTGGTGGGGGTGGGGGGTGTTACGTAGTGATCGGATGTTGGTTCCACGCCCTTCAAGTGCCTTGAAAATAACGGAAACGTTGTCTAGCCGATAATCAGACAATTTTTTACCTCAAATACGTCTTCAGCAGCTTTATTCTTGAAAATGATTGCTCATTACTTGCTACGGATACTGGTGCAGTAAGCAAGATGGGCATCTATTGCCAGTCAACACTTTTGATGCATCGCAGATTACCTTAGGGTTTGTCTGCATAATATCATTTTTCATATATCTGATTTCAAGAAACAGAAGGTCAGCATCTTTGAGATCATCGGGAAAAATTTGACACAAGAGATTCTTCATCTTTTGCTTTATGAAGCAGTTGTGGATGGAGGCATCTTAGTTGACCAAAGGAATCAGTTAATGCTTTCTCGATATCCCTGTACTCTCTTATGAGCTTGTTAATGACTGAACATTTCAATGCCGTAATGATCTTTGAAAGTGTGGCATTACGTACATTCTCATCAAACCTTGATGGAACCCTTCGTGGCCTAAATCAATTTGAATACCCTGCTTCTGGATTGATTCCATATTTATGACAATGAGCAACGGTTATTTCTATAACTCTATCAATTGAACCTTCATCTCTCCGAATACCAAGAAAGCTTTTTACCGAATCAAAACTAAATTTACTGGATGACACAAAAATATTGGGGTGTCGTACCCCACCCCCCGGTAAATCCGTCCCTGTCTGTGAAATAGTGATAACATTTAAGCATACAGGTTGCCGTTAGTCCTTTAGTAGTTGTTACAATGCGTATCGACAATGATAGACTCAGCATGTCAGGTACAATAATTGTGAGCAGGTAGGAGTTAATTTGAATTTTCAACTAAAGTTATAGTCTCTATTAAACGTCGCTCTTTGCACGAACCAAACCTAATGACAATATACATAGCACAAGCGAAAAGCGACCTCCTAAAAGACTTATATCAAGACACACACGTAGATACTTATATCGATAATTGAGCATGTGACTATATTTTGGCAGTTTTTACTCAATGTCGAGTATTGGCTTGAAAGATAAAAGATCCTGTCCAATAAACAGTAGCAATATTAAACTTTATAGATTTTGTATACAGTAGACTTAAAGCAGAATCTGTTTTACTCCTCTGCCTTCCACTTGACGGGAGACGAGCCCCAGAACCGATACTGTTTTGAGGTCTAAAACGATAACAAAATTCCAGGACAAAAAATATATCGCAAAGATCATTGCTTGCGCGCATTTTTATAACGGAGTGCTTTATAGGGAAGTTAACACTTGGATAGGCAAACACGTAAAGAATTTTTTGTACTGGGTGGGAGATTGCTAAGTAATCGAAGAATTAAGTCCTGTGCACCTAAACAGGAAATATGAAACACAAGTTTTATAATTAGCGGATTGCAGATGTTTTCGATTATTCATTTTTACGTCTGCTGACACCTTTATGAACCTGTGCACACTTGTACTTAGTTTTATTTAAAAGAAACATACATTTGAGAGAATTGCAAACCAATTTTGAGTACTCAAATTTAGTCGTACCGAGAGTTAGCGGAAACGTGTTATAAAAAATGTGTGTATATTTTCCTTGAGATTAAACGTCCCTCGCTCTCCCCAACTTCTTGTCGTGACTTGAATTCTACTAACTGTATCTGGAAATATCTCTCTTAGCCAACTAAATGAAATGCCTTTCTTTATTCCACCACGCTTCTCATTAGCAATGATGAATTTGATATCGTAGAACACACACATACTAACTCGACATTTGCACAGTTTAATTCCAAATGCCCACCGTCAAAGAAATAATCTTTTTTCATATTTTCTTTAGCCTCAAAACATGTAACAGATTTCGTATTGTCACGGTCTCTGACATAGTGTTACTGTCACGTACAACCGCTCAGGTGACATCTGTTCCAGATCTTTCCATGCATGTTTTTAAAAGACTGGAGTTTACCAACAGGTAAATTTTCATACGTCGCATTTCTTTAGCGACCTGGTTAAGTACTGCACGGCTTTGAAAACTTTCCCGGCTCTTGTTAGTAATTCAGTTTTTCCGGTTTTGGAGCATTTGCACTACTGTTGTCATTATATTCTATTGCAATGAATGTTCTCCGTCCTTCTAAGGTTATACATTTTCCGTACTCATGAGACATGGCTGTCTTCCTCCTACAACACGATCGCTGTCCATGTAGTTTCCCTGGTTTACAGATTTATCAACCCAGAACTTCAGAGCAAGGGGTTGAAGATACCCCTTTCAATTCTGAAGCACAGAGAACGCATTCTTGTACCCGTTATAAAACATCTAGGGATCCAAACGAGGAAAAGATGCAACATCATGGAGAGTTGGCAAATCGATTCAGGAAATACCTGGCTCAAGCAATCAATCTTCTGTTTATTAACTACCTAGGGAGCAAGGTGTCACTTAAGAAGCTGACCTTTGCCGTGTAGATTTACCTCGAAAAAATCCAAAGTAATCTGCCAGTAAGCATCATTTCCGGTCGTATACATCTTCTCTGGCTGTAAGCATCCTCTTCTCTGTTCGTAAGCATCATCTTATCTGGTCGTAAGCATCATCTTATCTGGTCGTAAGCATCATCTTATCTGGTCGTAAGCATCATCTTCTCTGGTCGTAAGCATCATCTTCTCTGGTCGTAAACATCATCTTATCTGGTCGTAAGCATCATCTTCTCTGGTCGTAAGCATCATCTTATACGGTCGTAAGCATCATCTTCGCTGGTCGTAAGCATCATCTTCCCCGTTTGTACGCATAATCTTGTCATGCGTTCTTCGTCGCTTTGTATTTGTATCTGAATTTGGATTACGCTCTTGCCTCGCCTTTATTTAAACTTTATTTCCAGTTTTATTGTGGAAATAACTATCTTATCGACTACAGGGACGACGCACGCCACATTATAGTGGTGCGGCCAGAAATAGGAGTGCAGCGAGTAACTGACGAACTTAACGACATGCACCGACGAGATGTCTGTAAACAAGCAATTATGAACAAATTGAAACAAAAAGTAGCAGCACTCTCAATCGAAGCTCTTAAGTAAACGTGGTTAGATGCTTCCTATTACTCTTCTTTGTGTCTGAGTGCAGGTCAGGTCATTTCAGTTACACTCATCACCACACTCCAAAAGCGCATGCAGCAAGACAAGATTGTTGGAGGTACGATGGGAAATGTATTGTAATTTAGCCCGCTAAACTATTCTTATCAGGCGTATTGTATTTCATTGTTTTTCTCTTAAAATGTCTCACAGACCATCTTCTCAATTAGTGGGGAGATCCATACCTACATTTCCTCATGGATACGCTACTACCCTTCACCCCTCAACTTATAACTTAATCTAATCGAGGCACCGCAACGTTCTGTGTCAACTATTTTGGTACTATTTTTCGATTGCCTAGAATTTTATCTAGTGTTTACGTGATTCCGTCTGGGAGATAAAAGGTGAACAGGCAAATCGCGATCCGTTTTGGCTTGTTTGTCAAACAAGTTCAATAATTCCATTCCTGTGTCTAACCGCTCCTGTCACGATAAGCGTGTCTAGCATATTTGATGGTCACCGTATAAATGAAGGTTTTGTTCTTAATGAGTTCCAAATGACCAGTAAGTAGAGAGGTCTCTGCAAGAGAAAGTATTTTTGGCAGCCGTAATCTGTAGCTCAGGATGAATAGAAAGAAGACGCTTTGAGCAAGTCGGATGGTGTTTCTGAAGGCTATCGTGTGTGACATGTCAATAGCATCGCATGAGGGAGGCAATGCATTTCTACTTTCTCTTCTAGTCTAATGCACGCAGTTTCTTTAAAATAGTTTTTATTGGGCCACAAAGCTTTCAAAAAGAAAAATAAACTATAGATCGGCTGTTTTAAGCTGCACGTCAACGACATTTAAAATGTTTTGTGGCCGTGATAAACATCACAATAAGGAGGATTTAAACAAGCTTTGCATGTCAAATGCTGAGGACAGATCAGGAACACCATATGAACACGCAGTCAGTAGGAGATAACAAGCTTATCCTGAAAACGTTCAATTATTTCATCGCCACTGTTTGCCTGTACTGGTCATATTTTGGTCGTTCATTAAGAGTTTTTATCATATGAAGGAAGGATATTATTTCCCTCTGGTGTGCAAAACAGAAAGTGTAGGATCTATGCAATTTCTGGTATTCTAAAGGAAAATGTCTTAAGCCATCGTTGTATGCTTACAATCGTATTTGCAGCTGCAAGTTACAAATTTAGGAGAGCTTTGAACGATAGTTCTGGTCAAAGTGTTCTGAATGGCTATGTTAAACCATTTTACATCAGGTTGACTTCTCCGCTGTTAACTTTCTGAGGATTTAACTAAGGACGCCGATACTTCTGACAAAGACCGAGCAGGTTCTGAGTTTCTACAGTTTTCAAGAAATATGGAAGATGAACGTTGTCAGAAAGAATTAGTTGCTTTGAAAGAAAGAAAAAAACTGCTACATTTAAACGAGAAAAACCATCATCGCTTATTGTGTAACGAGATGGATGTCCTTCCTACCATAAACACAACAGTTCCCATTGGAACTCCTTTGTATAAAGGTCCATCTAACTGTACTACATCAACGCCTGGTGAGTTACATCGCCTAGCTAAGTCTACGTCTCCACGATTATGGATACCAGCGAAGGAAGGTAGGTTACTCTCTCCCAAAATAATCAGAGGGAGAGAGGAAAGTAATATACCGCTATCAAGTAAAATTTCGGATTTTGGTTGCAAATATTCATCATCATCAAGGTGCAGAAAGATGTCAATGCCAGTTAACCAGACGGAAGTTTATTATCTATCAAAGTTGAAGGCCAGAAGTAACAGTACTCCTAATATTACACCTTTGAAAGAGAACACGTCAACAAGAAAAGCGAAGAAAGACTCTGATAAGAATTATGGTACAAAAGAACTCGCTCTTGTTTCGTCCAATGTGGATGTAACTGATCGAATAAAAACATTTATTTTGAAACCGAATCCACCACGGCCGCCAAGTAGCCTAAAACTACCAAGAGCCACAGGTTATGGGAGGAGACTGTCAATTCCCGACTGCCAAGAGCAAGTAAATTTGCCACTCATTCATTCTAGATCTTGTGAATCAATTATGGACCATAAAGAAGCTATTAACACAGACACATGTCCAAATATGTCACTTCATCATGACCGAGAACAGTGGTATTACGGAGCGAAAGAAGGAAAATGTCGCTATTTACGAATTCCAGATACCCCTGTTCCGCCAGTTGAGAGTATTTTTGATATTTCCGGCGATAACATTGTACTGTCAAACTAATACGTGCGAACTTGTCTAAAAGATACCAAATAAAAATCGATATTTCTGTCCGTCCAGAGTAAATGACTGTAATATATTATGCTTTTAAAAATGCCCTCTCAGTTCAAGACATTAATGTACATTTCATGTTCTTAATAAAATAATTGTGGGATTACGTATGGAAATTTTTGAATGAACGTCTTTGCCTGAGATTAATTTTTGCAATTCGTAGATACCAATTTGAGCAAAATCTCACTTTTTTGTCGCAATCTGCAAATTGTGAATGGTATCCTTAGACTGGTGAACTTTGTAATGCATAAACTTATTCTTTTTTTTTTATTTGAGACCATCAAATGCCTTTGTGAAGTAGATTTATCCTTCTCAGTTTGGTATAGTGTCTCGGTTCGTGGATGCTCGTGGAAAAAGTTATCAAGGATTTCTTTGAAGGAGTAAAAACCGCTTAAAACTGACCTTGTTCAAGCCTTCTATGCCGCCATAACTGCCCATGAATTTTAAAAGGAAGATATTATCAATAAGCTTTTAATTAGAACCAAAATCATATTTCTCTGCTAACGCTAGACCACTTAGCGATACTTTACTACAAAGAGTACATAGCTAAGCAGGGAAAGACATAAAACATCGTACTTGTCTGCTAAACGTAAAAACGGTATGCTACAAAATCAAGCTATCCTGTGACTCAGTTTTTGCCTGATAGGAACGCAATAATTCTCGTCAAGACGAACGAGCACTATCTCTGAATCAAGAAGGGTAATTAGTTGTTGAAAGTGATGCGGTTGACATCTGAGTTTGATGAATTTGCCATGCATAATGCATTTATTAAGGGAATCTATTAAATGTGGACAACCTTGTTAAAGTCAACTCCCGTGCAACATTAAATACTGACATAGATTTTAGACTGAATTTCCTACTGAATACGAAAAAAAGCCGGTACTTTTGGAATGTTTTCATAAAACGTCTTCTAAAAGAATGGAAGTAAGAGAAGAATAAACTAATTTTGCGCTTTAAAGGAATTGACATTTAAAGCTGGACTCGATCACACATCGCTGCCAGCCGTTACCCAGCACTAGCATCCATTATACCACTCAAACGTGACTCAAGTACCGTCAGTTCTTTAGTGTGCTTATCAATTACAGGGTCATAAAACCAAAAAAATCGTATATTGTGCATCGTATGTTAACCTCTAATCCAACAGTCAGCAACTTCACCGTCACTCATGTTTCGAACTCTAACATTTACGCAAAATTGATCACAAATGTGTGTTGTTTATTTTAGTTTGGAATGGTATGCTTTCATTAGTCTGTAGAATTCATTTGGCACACATTCATTTTTGTCCTTTTTGGTTGCTTTTTCCATTCGAAATAAATGTCGAGTGTTCAATTTCTTTTTCTTGCTTTCTTGTGGGTCCCGTTTTGCCACCAAAAGCGCAAAACCCGGGACCACGGCTCGGATGCGCCTAAAAACAGTCTAGAAGAGAGAAGAACAATCGGTAATATGTCTTCCCCAGACTCTATTGTCTTAACATCAATCATGATTTCACATCGGCTAGGAAACCCCATAAAGCAGATCGACATGATCCATAAAATAAAGAAGAAATTGATCAACCACAACTCACAGCTGAGAGGCTAAAAGTCAGTCAGACATTTGTTGATTTTAGGTGGTTCTATAAATTACTAGTGTTACTCGTATTTCTTAACGATGACAAGCCTAGCAGAAACCATTAAATCTGCTACAGAAGTTTGTAAAGTCGGCGAATGAAGACCAGAAACACCCCTACCATCGAGCACGTAAACGGCATGATTGCTCTGTTTATAAAGGGTAACAAGCTTTGTTCTTTATTCAGTATGCTCTGCAAATTTCTTTCTCGAGACTTTGACTACTTCCTTGCTTCTCCTATTTGTTCCACAATTAAATGCATATTCATTAATTATAAAATATTATAATTATTTATATTGTAATTAATTATGTACATATTGATTTACCGATATACTATGATTAACTACTTACATATCGATATACAGAACAATTTGCAGAGGGAATTTTATTTTATTTTCGGATTTTTGTTTTCTCGCATGAAATCAGACACATTCCACCGCATTCAAGCCCTACATTCTCTCGCTTGACTTAGAATCCAACGAGGCATGCAAATTTTACTCCATATATTTAATTTCACTATGATTACATTAATTTGAGTGTTGGGCGTATATCACTGGATAGTTTGGGACCGAAACCGTACTGTACTTCAACCACGCATTATGTACGGTATTAGGAATGCCTACTTACTATTAACACAATGCAATTAAATATATTCGTTGTCAATTTTTATAGGAAATGAATAAAAATTATAGTTTTAGTGCAAAGATAATTAAGAAATAGGAAGTGGCCAAGGCATTTGCACACTAAACAGAAAAACAGATTTCTCACACGCTACCTTAGGGATAAGTTATAAAACAGAATTTAAATCCTAGTGATGTTTATGAGGAGGTTTTTCCATCTGACAGTACTCCAGGGGTTCTTTGTGGTCTACCAAAAGTCCATAAGACTAATTGTCCAGCAAGGCCAATTCTTTCTATTATTGGCACGTATAATTATAAGCTTGCAAATGGTTTTGTCCCAATTCCGCAACCTTACACAATTAATGTATGTACTATTAAAGACTCTTTTTCATTTGTATCCGAAATCACATCCTCTGATTCAAATGAAAGCTCGTCATGGCAAGTTTCGATGTCTCTAGCCTTTAGATGAAACCATTGATTTATGTATTAAGTGTGTATTCGATGCGACCATTAATTTAAAGTATAGGGACTGTTTTCTTTACCATAAACAATTTCGAAAATTGTTAAGTTTTGAGCCGTCAAAGATAATCAACTTGTCTGTAACGGACAATTTTTCAATCAAATTGATGAGATAGCAATAGGTTCCCCTTTGAGGCCGCCTCTTTCTTGCTAACGTATTCATGAGCCACCTTGAAAAGCGCTACTTTATCAACTGCCCTTCTGAATTCAAACCTGTACTATGTCGTAGAAATGTAGATGACACTTACTGTTTATGTAGGAACAGGAAGCATATTATCTTGTTCCTAGAATACATTAATAGCCAGCACCCTAACATTTATTTCACTTCTGAAATTGAGTCGGAAAACTCCTTACCTTTCTTGGATGTCCTTTGTACCCATGAAGTTACCAATTTTGTTACCATTTTATACAGAAAAAAGATATTTATTGGCCTCTATACTCATTTTTCCAGTCTCGCCCCCAACAAGAGCAATCCGATTAGTGTCTTGATACATCGAGCTTTCAACAAGTGTTCTACGTATCAAACTTTTCACGAGGAGATTGTTCATCATGAACTAAAAACATCATAGTAAAAATAGATTTCTTGTAGAGTTGACTGATTTTGTTACTAACTTTTTGTTTATAATAACTTTGAACCTAAGCTGCCTGCTCTTCAAGAAACTGAAACACCACTTATAGTTTGTATACCGTATCTAGCGAGGTATAGTTTACAAATTGAAATCAGAATATGCAGTCATTAAACAATGCTATGAAAGTACTCAGTTAAAAGTTATTTAAGGTTTTTCCAATGTTTTCCTCGTTATACACAACTTTATCGTCGCAATTTAAATACTTCGTTTTCTAATGCTGTGAGTAGCTTTCTGTTTTATATCTTAGACAATATCACTTGTACCAATTCAAGGGTTTACTACAGCCATTCTTAAGACAGAAGTGTATCTTTAAAGATAAAAACCCTTTTTCTCTTGAGTATAGAAGTGCTCATATGAAATTGTCAGATACTTTGCTCCTGAAAGAAACACGATGCGTATATTTTATGGGGTTTATGAAAGCTGAAAAGAAAAAAAGAGGTAACTAAGGTAACAAATATATCCTTAGTTGAGATAAGTAAAAATGAGTTTCATCAAAGTAACCACTGTTTCTCTTATCCAATATTTTCGATACATGTTGACAATTTATAGGTAAAGCATTACACATACGTAATTGATACATCAATATCCCCAAAGTAAAAATAAGTGGTACATTGATTATATGGGCTTGGTCAAGTCAATTTCATCCCTAAGACTATAAACCTCAATTACTTTTATCTCAGTTCAATTGATTTCATTCAAAGTAACGAGGCTGTAACATGCAGGAAGAATACCGGAGAATAATAGCATACAAAGCACAAAACTGTGCGTACATGATACAAAAATAGTTTCTAATTCAAATTTAAGCCAGCTGTCCAAGTAAGGTACATCAGTGGCAGGCTTCTAATGAATAGTTACAGGAAATAAAGACTTATATTGGGTCACTTACGTGATAAATAGATTTTTGAACAAGTACAGCGTATAGCAGGTTGATTAGTAGTTTTTATTTTTAAGTAAAAGCATCAATGAGGGATGGTAAACAGCAAATCCTTGTACGTGCCACTTTCACACGTTTGTAGCGTCGTTCATAGACGATAACATCCACCACAATAGGCCAGTATTGAATCTATCTCTGTAGCGCCTGGCGGTAAAGAAGAGAGTTGTCGGACCATATTTTATGTTGCACCCTTTCATTCGTACTGTCAGTGGCTTTGATGGAGCAAACGTTTTTAATACCGTTTCTCCAGGTTCATCATTGCTAGTCACGGCGTGGTGACCCATAAATGATGACCTCCAAGAAAACTTCACATAACACCCCATACTCTCAGGTCGGTGCCTAATCTATGACCTCTGTTACCTGCTCCAGAAAATGCTCCGGTTACTAAGCCACGGAGATTTTTCTCAGGAGTAAAATTTGCAATGTCAATACATTGCTGTCTCACTCAGGAGTAAAATTTGCAATGACATGTCAGTACAATACTCTCTCGAGACGCGCTTCAGAAACAACGGAATGAGCCTCGACGTCTTAAAGTAAGTGAAGCCTGTGTTTGCAGTGTCAGTCCCACACGGTCGTTTGTACTGAATTGCTATCAAAGATGATGAATCGCGTTTATTAAGGTGAAACCATATTCAGTACTGCGTCTCATTTGAACTTGACCTTGCTTGTACTTAACTTAAGGCCTTGAGAGGGGATAAACGAAACCATCAGTTGTGGCCTACCCCAGTTACTGGAGTGTTCAGCTGCACTTTTACAGACTTACCAGAACCCAGTCTCCGTTGCCAAGTGTAAATGCTACATTAAGAAATGCTTTCTGACTAAGGAATTGATAATTCCAGGGAATTCCTCAAGTTCGTTTTGCTGGGACTCGGAAATGATGTTGATTTGATTAAATGGGGTAACGGGGGTAATGAGGGGGTTTGAGAAAAGGTCGGACCCTTGAAAAAGATGGAGCAAGTACGTCACACCAAAATTCAAACAAAATTTCTTAAAATAGTTTTAAAACCTTTGCCACCAGATAAATCAGAGTAACAGAAATGACGGAGAAAATTTCAAAATAAGTAAACATAGAAACCTTATACTAATGTACCTTGACATAAAATGTAACAAAGTGTAAGGGTTACATATTCATTTATCAATACAGTAAAAAATTGGGCATAATAACTGCAACCTTATGGCTGAACACAGGCTTTTTTGCGTCTACAACATGCATCCCATGGCACACGGATTATCTTCTGCAACATTCTGCATTTGTATGTCTGACAATTCCTCAGGCAGTGGCACTTCCGAATGCACTTCTTTCCACATTTATACCTTTTGTATCCGAAACATATTCTTTTCGACCAAACCTTGTAGCATCTTCGTTTACGGCACCATTTTGTAAACCGGCAACGTGTCGCGCATTTTTGTTTACAACATGACCTCTTTAACGTGCATTTTCTGTATTTGATCTTTTTAGCTATTGAGGTTCGGCAATATTTGGTGCATATATAGCCACACTCCTGTATTCTTTTTGGATTAGATTGAACTACACATAAAATAGAAGCATGCAAACAAAAGGTAATAAAGAACTTAACACAACTGTAGGATAATTTTAAAAGAGACTGCGAAAATCCTTGATTCGACTGGGGCTTTAACCACAATATTTGTGCTTACTGTGTAAATATGTTACAAACTTAGCTTACACACGAATTTGTCCTAGGTCAGTGGGTTTTGCACCACATACTTAAAATTTGCAATACCAAAAGTAAATCCTCCTAAGATGCACAGGAAGCTTTCATTATACTTAAATGCACTTGAATCTCTCATTATCCTGAGATGCACTCAACTATTTCATTATCCTTAAACGCACTCGAATCTTTCAATATGCTTTGATGCACTGGAATCTCTCATTATACTTAGATGCACTCGAATCTTTCATTATCCTGAGATACACTCGAATCTTTCATTATCCTTAGATGCACTCGAATCTCTTATTATCCTTAGATGCAATTGAATCTTTCATTATACTTTGATGCACTGGAATCTTTCATTATACTTTGATGCACTGGAATCTTTCATTATCATTAAATGGACTCGAATTTTTCATTATTCTGAGATGCACTTGAATTTTCATCATCCTGACGTGCACTCAAAGTATATTTTTGAAGAGTGTCAGAAGAAAAGAGGTTTAAAGTATGTTTTCAGTGCAATGTCACAAATTTTCAAGGCGATTTTCAAGTTTTTTATGACAAAGTGATTATTCAGGGTTTATCATTCCTAGATGCACGATATTCGAGTTCATGGTTACGTACGTTAAGCAACTACTCAGCCGACAACAAAAATGTATGATTCAATATCAATTGTTCTTTTACAGAGATGTTTTAAGTGAAAATTAAGTCCTTAACATCGGCTTAAAGAATACGAAAACAAGACAGCAACAGGTGTCAGTGATTTTGGTGTGACATTCGTAAACTCGGTTGTTATTTTTTGGTAATACTTATTGCATATTTGAGGACTGCACTAGATACATACATTATATCATATTTCATTTACTTTAAATTTACTTATTATTTGGTTTGCATTTTCCATCTTATCATTTCGTTTCCATTGTTTCCAGTCCTCATCTCGGTTTCATTGCCCTTATTTCTCATTGGTTATCCCATATTCATCAGTTCGTTTACTAACATTTTGTTTACAATGCCTTGTTTGCTCATCTCGTTCACATTCTATTTATTACTTATTATATTGTCTGAGTAATTTAAAGCAAATGAAAACGGAAATACAATGATGCTGAGAGGTATATCCTAGACTTGGTCGTATGACAAAGAAGTTTCAGCACCAAATGTCGTTTACTTTGCATTTAATATTAATTTTACGATTTCTCGGATGGACGTCAGCGCATTACGTCATGCGCTGTCACTGTATTGACCTGGCACTAGCCCATCTTACAGAATTTATGCCACACACCACCATCAATGCACTGAATGAAAGACATCTATGCACCATTTTGATATCTTGCATTATCAGCAACTGCATAAAGTTAGCTTACCACCAGATCGTCGTCCTGGAGAGGAATCCTTATCTATGAGATCGTGCTCATTGCCACCTGGAGACAGAAAAATTCAGTAATAAATAAGAAACAATGTGTCGATGCTATAAATGTTAAAATCTGACGGGAATTTAAAATTCTGGGTTCAGTCCATATATCCATTTAAAATGCCTTCTCCAGGTCTTTTTCTAAACTGCATTCTAATTTACACAATTGTAAGTACATCTGTTAATACAATAACCACAATCTACTGATGTATTTTTGTGTCTTATGGATGCAGAAGTAGGATTTTCTGCGTTAAGCTCATTTTTTCTGTTAATATTATACATCTATAATTACAAATAAAAAGTAAAAATATTGTATTTAATAATCAAACATTAATATCTCAAGTATAATCAAAGCTAAAAGCCGTTGGAGATTTCGGTTAGGTGTTTCAGAATTATTCTTTGTAACGTATTTAGAAGTCGATAATTTAATTCGCATTTCATTTCTTGCCATCAGAGAAAATGCTGAAGCCCAAACATCTTGGTTTGTAAAAAGTTTTTCCATAGTTACAGGAAAAAAGAACAAAGTTGGTATGAGTACTTAATAGTACACAAGGAGTTGATTACACAAAATTCTCCTCGAGATAAGCCTGGCTCACTTAGACCTCCTGTGCTAGATACATTACTACTATCGTTACCAAAGTATTGAAGCCATATTTCCTATATTGCTATAATAAGGAGAAGACTGGCAACGATTCACGTTTTTGTTCCGTAAACTAGACAACAGCGACAAAGTTTCCTTAAAGCATTACGAGCTTGAAAAAGCGATAGTAGGCAAATACCATAGTAATGGGGATAAGGAGGTGGTTCATGACTTTCGTCCACCACACCAGGCAATTGCAAAGGTTCTAAAATAAATATAAAATGCATTGATTAATAATCAAACTAAAGCATTTGATTGATGAGCTTAAGCGATTCATGGAAACAGCGAGTAATAAACAGCACATTACAACAATTGTCGTATGATATTCGCAAAGAAATAAATTAATTGTTCTCTCTGAACAATAATTCCGTCTTTCTGACTGTCTGAATAATAATTCCGTCTGTCTGTCTGTCTGTCTGTTTGTCTGACTGTTTGAACAATAATTCCGTCTGTCTGTCAGACTGTCCGAACAATAATTCCGTCTGTCTGTCTGTCTGTCTGTCTGTCTGACTGTCTGAACAATAATTCCGTCTGTCTGACTGTCTGAAAATGACTCCGTCTGTTTGTCTGACTGTCTGAGCAATAATTCCGTCTGTCTGTCCGACTGTCTGAACAATAATTTCGTCTGTGTGTCTGACTGTTTGGACAATAAGTAATTCCGTCTGTCTGTCTGAACAATAATCCTGTAGCATGACTACGAAGTTTCAGCTCCAAAATTGCATAAGAAATGAAGTTGCACGAACGATGGCAAAAAGCTGATGTAAACCCTATTGCAACAAGTTGAGCAATGGCTTGGTGTAAAGATTTTTGTAAAACAAGTAGAATTTTGGAAAACATCGTAATTTACCTTCATCCAGGCTGCAACTGGCCAACACAAAGAGAGTGGAGACAACAACAATCAGCAGCATATTGAATCTAGAATTGTGAGAAAAGTAATGGAAAAACATCATTTAAGAATACAATTTTAAACTAGAAGCACTTAGGGGAGCCTCTGCTAAGTCATTGGGGTTAGCAGAAATTTCCACTTTTTTGAATATTCAAATCAGGTGTCCTAATAAGAGTAGAGATAACTGGGCTTTCTCGAAAAGTTTACATTTCAGGAAAGAGATCATGACCAAATATAGCAGTGAAACTTTTTCCTATTGGGATTTCCCCTAATAGTTATGGTTTAATGTAATATTGCAATAAGATTGTTTGTAGTAATTGTAGTCTTGGAATCCAGACAGTAAACAGCATCACTTCCAAAGTCCAATTATTTGTGTAGAGACCCATTTTGGATACTACCTAAACATTTCATAAAAACCATCATAACTTTTTAAGTTATATTGCAAACAGACAAGCAAACAAGTAGAACAAAAACATAAACTCCTTGGTGGAGTTTATCCATTCAGAGCAACAGAAAACCAACCCAGCAGCTACCGCAGGAATTTACGAATGCCTGCCACAAAAGTTGACTTTTAAAGAACTATCAATCCTGAAATTGTTTTTCGTTTTCGTAAGTCTATGCACTCGAGGGCAGCTTAAACAAATTGATACTGCCCACCAGTTTGAAATGATATAAAAATTGTTTAACTGGCTGCTACTCTCACCAGTCTAAACAAATGAGTGTTCCAGTGGAGCCTCCAAGGCCAAGGGGACCATAGGAGCCATGATTCCTCACATTTTGCTCCACTGGTTTAGAACTTTGATCGATTTAAAATGTACGTTAATTGAGCTTCCCAGTACAAGTTTCCTCTTAAAAGCAGCAGTCGTTCACATTGGGAATACAATCAAGTGTAACTCATTAAATTTGTAAATAACTTCGAGTTATTTATAAGTGCCTCATGTGCTATGTAGGCTTTGAGCACAGGGTTAAGCCAGTAAATTTGTAATACATGGAAATTTAAAAAGCCTGCATAGTTATGACAGAGAGCAAAGGATCATGGATCATTATTTCAGCTACATAATGAGTGAGAAATTCTAGCACTCTATTTTATGAAGTATTAGAATTGGCACAGGGGCGTGATGGAATCTATTTATGGACAGGAAAAAAGGTAGCTTTCTTGTTGCTGCTACCTTGCCTATAATCTCGCCAGACCTTAGAAGGTTCACATAGTCAGGTTATACACTCTTCAGCATCGAACTCTCAAAGTTTTCTTGAGTAAATTCTTGCATTCATGCTCGTGATCTTTATCGGTTTTAACTTTGAAAAACTCTCTCACATTCGACTTGCGTTACTTGAAGAATTTGCAAATACTGGCTCGCTACATATAAGTCATTGCATGAGGTGCTGTTCAAACTATACTTATACAGGACTCGAAATGCGCTAGGAATACATCGCCGGCATGTTATTTGTCGTTGTCTGCATGGGTCTTGGGTTATCATGACAGTGTCTTCTTCCTCTTCCTTCCATCTGATAAAAGCTCTTCATTTATTATCTTCTTCTGGAATAGTCTTTGCAAGGTTCTGGAAAGAAGAGGCGAATGACTCGAGTTGATTTCTCAATGGACTGCAATCAACTTTTCCTCTTAATAACTCTCAAATATTTTCCAAAGATCCATTTGCAAGACCATGCAGCTTTGTGTCAGTGCATCTTTTGGGTTCAAAGCATGCAAAATTTCTGTACAATACATCATGCTTTAAGAAACGCTCATTCATGCATTGGACCATCATAACGCTGTAGGTTCTGATTTCATATCTAGCCTGGTGGAAAATATTCCTTCTGTGGTGAAATTGGGACAAAATTACAATGTTATCAAACCCTTGTGATATGTACTCTATATTGTCTCTAGTATCACAGAAAAAAGTCCTGAAAGATCCCCTTGGGGAAATTTTTTTACAGCATTTTGAATTTTATCAAGTTTTCGACGTTTTTGCGCGAAAAAAATAATGGTCTTGAAAAGGGAATATTTTATTTCTTGCACTGTCTTTCATATTAGCATGCTAAGAATTCGATTATTTTTTGCACATATTTGTTTCTATCCTGTTGTAACAAAATAGGTTGGTCCTGGTGTTTGACAGCACATTATACATTCCAAAATGGCCGCCAATGCCTAAGTAAAACCAAAGCTTCTTCACTGTTTGTCACACCTGCAGTGTATGAGCATGAAGCCCCTCTTGGGTACAACACTATAGCCATTAGCACAGACATACACCAGACCAATTGGTTAATTAGCCTATTTATTATGTTTTGTGCACATTAAAATAACTGGCATCGGTAGGTCAAAAAAGATCTATCGCTATTGCTAAGTGACGTAGCGGGTTGTATGCAGTTTAAATACAATCTGTCTGTTATCTGGATTTTTGGAATCAATAGAATTTGATCGAACTGGAGTCGGTATTGACCAACATTTGTCAGATGAGTTGATTTTTATCATTTTATAATTATTTGGACTATTTATGTGCCTTCAAATGTAAACATGAACCATCTCTTTCAAATGCTGGTTGTTCGGGATCAACATTTTGTGCACTGCGTTGGACCGAAAAAAGAGAAAACGTTTGAAAGAAGAGATACGTGGGTTAGAACACTCCATCAATTGGGATTCTCAGTGTCATATGATGAGCTAACGTTATTCAAACAATCTATATTACAAGCAGAGAGCCTCTCTACAACGTCTCCTTCTGGAGATGCAGATATTACTGAATGGGCCTCTGATAACGCAGACCACAATATTAGAACCATCGATGGTGAGAACCAATTTCATGGAATGGGTATTATCCATGTTTGCAGTTCACCAAGTTCAACTAGAAACTGACCATTGAGTAAAACGCCTGGCTAGGGTTACGGTTTCAGAACTGACTGGCAACAAGGGAATACCCATTATCCAATACAATGGCCCTGTTGCATCAGCCCTTTCCTCTGTTTGGTTCAAACCACTAACCAAAACCCAAGGACACTATATTGAAGCACCTACGGCATATTACTCAAACATTCTTTGACAATCTGCAAGTGTTTTGAGTAAAGTAAGAATGCAGACAACAAGTTACACTGGCTTCATGCAGCACTTTTTCAGAACACTGAACAGTGAAGTAAAAAAATGCCAAGTGCTCATTCTTCAATTCATTGATCTCGACGAAACATGTATCTAATACACTCTTCTCTTCATTGATGATCAGTCAAACAGACTGGGGCAACAGATTACATCTATGACATTTGATGAACCCTTATGGCAGAAAGCTGTAGGAACTGTCGAAGCAAAACGTCGCACTAATGTTGTTTGCCGACGTGGTGGGTTCCATCTTCTTATCAGTGCTTGTGGTGCAGTCTCCAGTGTAATGAGAGGGTCAGGACTTGAGGAGGCCATGGGACAAGTGTACGGAGCAAATACCGTCACACATATTAGCACAGGAAAAGCAATTTCTAGGGCATTATGTGCACACATCCCAGCTGAAAGAGCATTGACAACACGGTTGATATTTGCCATTTCACCTGCAAGTTCAGTGATGAGGGACACTGCAAGCAACACAGACAATACTTAGAAATTGTCTTTGACTCAAGTTTAAAAACGTGAAATATTGAACGACCGTGCTCAGAATTACGACTCAGTGTCACCTGATGAGATGCTTGAATCTGATGAACTGGTAGCCTTAGATGCGTACATTGAACAACAAAAGACCTATCTCTCAAGCTTGTCCCGTACTGCCAAGTTGTGGATTTTATATCTGCATTACATAAGTGTCATCAAGGACTGCATCGCATGTAAGAGGACCGGCAATTGGGAAGGACAGATGTTGGAAAACTGCTGAACCTATTTGTGGCTTCTGGTCATAAAATGATGCCAAAAGTGGGAGACTGTCTCTTCAGCTGATGAGAGAGCTTCCAGATCAACACCAGTGGCTCTACCAGAAGTTCTCTGAGGGTCATCATGCCATTCGTAGGAGCGACAGGTATTGGTATGGACTATGGACCGATTTATGTATCAAACAGATACTCATGTGATCAATGAAGGCCAGGGTTGGTCTAACGTGAGGCCGTGACATGACAGAAAGTGTCAGGCACCAGTGGGTTTATAGTATGCATCACTGCACCGCTGTTCACGAAGCAATGACCAGTCTGATGAACCGACAGTATCTGACAAGTGCACAACACTTGGTAAATCCAAGGTCAAGCGAGATCGGATGGACATGGAAAAGATACTTGAATGGTTTGAGTAGCATGACCCTTTCAATACAAAGGCATCTTCATTATGATCACTGACCATAGGCATAACTGCAGCAGAGGAAGATGGGATCAACTGTGATGAAACTGAAATCGTGGAAGAGAAGATTCACGAGTCATTGGATGGTGTTCCTGTGAACAGTGCGCATATAAAAAGATCTGACCATGTTCGGACAATGAATGACCTTCAGCCAGGTATTAAAATATGTAGGAAGAATATCCGCATTGATCCATCATGCGCTGCACAGCACTTGCACAGCGTGAGTCCGAGGATATCAAGTCATACTTCAAGTATGGGCTGTCAGCAATACCAACACCACTCTTCAAGGATTACTACATGTGAAAGCCTGACAAATCAGAACTGGCTAATGTCCTAAAGAAAGACATGGCACATACTGATGGCGCTTCCTCAGTCAAGTGAGGATCTACAAAGAATAGCAGGGTTTTCCGACACAGAAGAAGGTGTGTGAAAAAGCTACGTAAAGACATGGAAGTGAAAGAAGGATGGTGCTTCAATCAGCAAGAGACGTATGCTGGACGGTAAGGGAAGATAACCTAGCAACAATTGACAATATCCTTATGATAACAAATACTAATCTCCAAGAGTTATATGACTCACTCTTTTGCATTTTAAAAATTTGAATTAAATTGAAGTTTATTACATACATATATATATGATTTCATCTATCGCTTTTTATCCAAAATGAGTGTATCTCTTTATGCTAGAAGGGCGTTTCCCTAACATTGAAAGGGTGTGGTCAAAAATCACAGACCACTTGTGCCGAAACCTCCGTTTCCGAGTGTAACTCTCATCGCTCCATGGAACGTAGCTGTCACATCGAAATTAAGCAAATTCTTCGTCTACTTCTTGCACGATTTAGTACACAAAACAAATTTGTCAGGACAGCTTCGACTTGAAACATCAAGCGTATAAGTAAGTCAAGAATACCCGTTCAATCTTTCTTATAAATGTTACTAAGATCTTATCTAAAATTATATAACATAACAATTAGTATATTTTAATGGAAATATTAGAACTTTTACACCCACTAAAGTGAGGTTTGGATAGTTTTACCAACATCAAACGTTTTTTATATGCATTTGTCTCTTTTTACGTTAATTAACTTGCATTTATACTATTCATTTAAGAGATTTAATAATTAAGATATTTTTTGCATGTATTTGTTTTTATTTTAAACAAGTTCTATTTTCAATCCAATTTTTCTGAAGTTGTCACACACATTAGCTAAGATCCTTATTGAGTTTTAAACTGGGTTAAGGGTTTGTTTAAGGATATTCTTGAGACATACTATTGTATCCTTGACGTTGAATGCAGAAGAATAGGGGATTTTAAAGTAACATATACCAACAAAGTCCCATAATAAGTTAGAAACAACAGCAGAAATATAGTGTAAGCTCAACTATATTGATAAGCAAATCAACAAGTAGAATAGCTACCAAAGTCTAACATGCGCTTATTTCCATACAGACATATTACTAGAATATTCAAGAAATGGTGATGTCACTGACGATGTTATGCAATGGATGCAATGAAGACAGTAATAGATATTTTCGGAAAGTTCAATCATGGAACATTCTGGGAAGTTCATGTATGCTGTGTGTCACGACGCATAAGAACCCTAAAAGGGCTACTAATAATACCGTGTTATTGCAATGCAAACGAAAACCTAAATTAAACCAGAAATTTAAAGATCTGTTAGGATCTATTGAAAGATTTAAATTTAAAGCAAGACAGAGTTCGTGGTCGCTTGCCCTCATGCATCAGTGTAGCTGCACATAGCTGCGATAACAGCACACAAAATGGAATTGTTTTTAACTTCTTATATTGGAACACAAGGGCAGGTTTCCATTGCACACATGCCTTAAAATGCCCCCAAGTTTAAACAACTAATATGTGCAAAAGACCTTCTCAATTCCAATTTTTGTTTCCCAAACGGAGTGCTACCATGACTCGACCCCACTGCTAGTGGCGTATGTCTTCGAAAACGCCCTTGATGGAGACAGGAATGTGAAGTTGCCCAACTTTAAAATTGCTTTTGTTCAATGGCGAAGCCTGAAAGTAGTACACGGTAGCGTCAGTTACGATTAACTTCAGTATCCTTAATTGTTCTTATATTAATAAAGTTTCAGATATCAAACAACGGAAGGAATTTAACACAAGTTTGAATACAACTCGGCAAAAATAGGATCAGATATTAGAAGCAGTCTATCATAAGCCCTGAAGGGTGCATACTATTACAGGACGTTTTAAGTGAATTCTCAGTCTTGAATCATGGAAAGCAACACTGTACATGTCCATTAGTATCTCAAGGATGCTCATAAATATAGCACTAGATTAAGTCAATGGCAAAAGATCAAATGCAAAATGCATTAAAATATTAAAGAACATAAAACATATTGATTATATACATACAGGCAAGACCTTTCCTTTGCACCTGAAGCAACGTACAGTACAAACAGATTTCTATTATTGCTAGAAATTAACTCCTCAAAATCATTCAGATAAAAAGCCACATGTCTTCATCATGATACAACTTACTATCTTGTGACAAGATCATACTAGACCTCTCGTTGAATGTGGGTGTCGTCACGATGGGCGTTTTCCTGTCCAGCTGTACTTATGTTTATTCCGATCAAACTGAGGTCACATTAAAAGTAAGCCAACCCATGGTAGACCACTATAGCAAAGAGAATGTCAACACGAAGAGAAAATTCAAGTAACGAAGACCAAGGAGAAGGACTGACTCCTTTGTCATATTCTGGGTATGGCAACCTATCTCCCTTTTATGGAATAAGCAATCAAGCCATCCAAGAACTAGCTTGACTTGTAAATATTATCCATTCACAGTTTATGTTAACCGAAACCTTCATCAACAAATATTCTGTACTCTCAACTGAACAAGCATTAAAGACGACAATTCTTACCGTTTTTTGAGGTTACATGAATGCCACAAGGGCAATACGAAATACAGAGGATGATATTAAAATGACCACGGAGCTCCTGTTCTCGTGTGATAAACAAGACTAATTGAAGAACATAATTATTTACATGCACATCTTCCGCTTCTTCTTGATCACAGATATGGTTGAAAAATTAAGACAATTCAATTTTAATGAAGGCTTTTTATTCTGCAGGATTCATTCCTGCCATTCATTTGAGCTTGAGTAACAAAGCATCTCTAATTACTTTCTGTTGTTGGCTTTGTACGCTTTCCATTTTTGACGCTTGACTTGGCCTTGTACGTAATTCAAAAACATAAACATCGCCCACCAGTCTCCGCTGCACGTCACCTGTGTAAACAGGTTGCAATCTTAAAAGTGCTCTGTGCCATGCACGAGTGTCTTTGTATATTCTTTGTGTATACGTGTCTTAAGATTGACAAGTTACGGACCAAAACATTCATGGAACCTTTGAGCTCCAACTCTTTCTCCTCAGAGATTTTGTACTGTGTAGTAGCTATCTTGTTGGTACAAATACACGACTTCTTTACACATATAACATGAAGTCATTTACACAGTTTAAAGACCATTTATATGTTTGTAGCCAACGTTAAATCATTTGAAGAACGGGAGCTTACTTCTACCATAAATCTATTTCTGTCTGTCGATATGTCTAGCAAAGAGTGTTTCATAATTCCAATTTATAAGTGACTCAAACGATGTCATGATATAGGGTGGAAAAAGACCAAAATACTAAACATAGAGAATCATATAGCTATATAAAGAGATATAGCTACAATTGAAGAAATTCAAGAACCATGACAACAACGAAATTTATGGATCTATGGGTACTACCAAAGAAATACGAGAAGGTATGACAGAAAATGAAGAAAGCAAAGTAGAACAACAATTACAGAAATTAAAGGAGATAAACCAGCTATTGAAGAAATTAAAGATCGATGATTACGACTGAAGAAATTTAAAGAATGATGACATCAGATGAAGAAATGCAAGGAGATATGGATACGATTGAAGAAATTCAAGGAACTAGAACAATAATTGAAGAAATTTATGGAGATATAGGTACGACCAAAGATATACGAGAAGCTATGACACAAAATGAAGAAAGCAAACTAAAACAACAATTGAAGAAATTAAAAGAGCTAAACCAACTATTGAAAAAATGTAAAGATCTATGGCTACAATTGAGGGAATCTAAAGAAAGATGCAGAAATTAAATCAAATTAAATTAACATTAAAGTAATTAAATAATTAGAATTTAAATCAAATGCAGAAATTTAAAAGAGAATGCAAAGAGAAGTAATTTTGAAAGTAACAGCTATATTGGTGGGGAGAAGGAAAAATAAACGACATTTGTAAAAGAGTTGATGGACAGTACAAGGTCTTCGTTACTTTGTTTTCTATTTCATGTTTGGGATAAAAATTGGGCATTTACCACATTTAATTTGAGAATATTTTATTTTGCAAAATTAATAAATACAAAACTGCTATGAGAATGTGTAATTGTACGGAATTGTTGCCATAATAAACCATGACGATAAAAAAGGATGTTACATATCAAGATACGTTTTAGTAGAAGAAATAAATTGTCTGGTCCGACATTTCATGCCACCTTAGTGCACGCCTTTTTGAACTCACAGCATTTATCCCATGGTACATCCAACGTTTTCCATGGGACTACTTTACATGGCTTCAAAATGGCACACTGCTTAACGCAAGAGCATATTTTGCGACACTTCTCTTCACAGCCGTAGACTTCGTTTCGACAGCGAGTGGTCCAGAGAAACTTCTTGCACTTTTTGCGTCGGCATCGTTTGGTGAATGTGCATTCCTTCTTGCAATTTTCTTGACAACATTTCTTTTCAGTTCCTGTAGGACATACTCGTTGCATAATCACTTGTTTCTTGGTCCCTTTACAATGGCGGATGCAGATATCTTGGCACACAGCGGGAAGTTCGGGCTCTGCTGCAAATTCAACATCATCCGGGAACTCTAAAATGTAAGAGAACAATCAGACATCAGATCAGTTAGACGTGTACAAAATCATTAAAGAAAGAGTGAAGAGAGGTAACAAAATACAAGAGGAGAATTGCTGCAAGTCATACATCGAGAGAAAGTTATTCTTACAGTAAAGCACTGAAGCTTTGTTTAGACGACCAAGTAATTGTAGTGTTTGATATCTTGTTCGTAGCATTGATGCAGCGACTGCAAAGTAATATTGAATAAGAATCCAGAGATGTGCTAAATTTACTTTTGTTAGTTGGATTCCCCATAGATACATTGAAGAATAGATAGATAATCTAAAAGATAAACAGGCTGATAAATAGATAGATAGATAGATAGATAGATAGATAGATAGATAGATAGATAGATAGATAGATAGATAGATAGATA
>JANTCA010013590.1:0-26292 GCA_024741275.1 Chironex yamaguchii | reverse complement strand
AAAAAGCTTTTAAGTATGATTTTAGCGCAATGTCGCAAATTTTCAAGGCGATTTTCAAGTTTTGTACCGCAAAAAGATTGTTCAAAAAAGGATATGTACTTGATGGCATCATTGACATTTGTTATGGTTTTCGATATATGTGTAAGAAGTTAGTGAAGTGCTATGTCTGGAAGGTAAGCTGCAAAATGGTGAATACTTGCAACACAGCCTATCCATCCCGTTTCAGATGAACTTTGCAAATACAAAAATCCAATAATACTTTGCAGTATCTGCCTTTGCTAAAAACTGTAAGAGAAAAGGATGTACATTGTCTGAACATTGTCTGTTCATTGAACGTCGTGAAAATTCCGCATCCCCGCACCACCTGCGCTAACGGAGGCACTGATGAGTGCATCCCTGCTATTACTGTTACCTTTTGCTTGATGCTCAATGCTGGATTATTGAATGTTATCGTCTGTCCAAATGAATCTCTCTACTGGCTCAACTTTGTGTCGGAAATTGTAAACGCCGCATAATTACTCTCGATGTTCGGCTGTTGACTGTCTAGATGCTCTCACTGAACACCTCCTAGTTCAACATTGCACGTGTATTGTGCTTTCCTAGTTACTAAATATACTTAAATTACACATTCTATTCTAGAATGTTCTCGGCCATAACATTCAAAGTTACACATTAATGACACAAATGTCTCCAATAGTGCTTTAAATGACACTTTCTCATAACGACGTGATTTCGACCATGCATTTCAGCATTACAACGCTACATGATGACATTAATGTAATTTTCACCTCCATGCATTATACCGATATCACGTCATTGAATACTCACCTTCATTACAGTCTATTCAGAAAATTGTACTTTACTTAATTCTAATTTATCAATGTTCAATAAAATAATTTTAAACAGCAGATCGCAAGACTGTATTTCATGATAAAATATCTGTCATACTTTTGTCAGACACTGTCATACGCTATCTCTATTGCAACAGAGTCTTGTTGGGCACCCTTTCACGAATAATCTTTCGTTTTCAAATGGGTACTTCACAGTGACCGCTGGTGGGGTTTTGTGTTGTGGTGGGGGCGGGGCAAATTTCCATAATTAGGTGTAACCCAATATAGTTACAGGAGCCACGCCCCTATTTCATATTAGAGATGTTACATGAGAATAAAAATGTATGTTTTAGGTCTGTGTTGCTCACAAAATCTTAAATCTTAAAAAACTGAAGTGACAAAAGCAAGGTTACAGCAAATGTTGATAACAAATACTGTTGCTTCTTCAGCAGAGCCGACGAGAAGTCTTTTTATACTCATAACCATGGACTATCGCTATACATTGGAGAAAGGTAATTGCTAACTAAGAACAAAACGAGATAAAAATATCACGCTTTTACACTAGGCTAAAGGTGAAACGCAGACATTTATCACGGCTGGAATTGCTTATGTTGCTACTAAACTTTTAGCCATTTATTTCTGAGGAGATATCTTGAGCAAATGAGTTTGGAGATTAGAAATTGCGAAAAGTTGATAAAGGAATTTCTGTATTTTACAATGTATTTTCATAAAATCAAGTAAACCTCTTCCCAGATTACATAAGAATGTCCATTAGAAACGATTAGGAATACAATGTAGCTGTCTTTCTTAGTCAGGAATTGATCTCAGGGTATTCAGCTCGACTCATTATTCTAAGTAGTTAGAGTGACCCGTGACAACCATCCTCCAATTATAAATCTTGTTCTGCATTAAAACATATGATTATGAAATCTTTTAACAGTGGTTTCAATTAATTAGAAGTCCATTAGGCACTGCCATCACTTTTTGGTCGGACCTTTGGTTAAGGCGTCTTAAAAAAGCGGAAATTTATGCCAACTTTGACAAGAAGAGCAGAGTATATCAATCAATGACAATATCTTAAAACTTCGTCCTTTTTCAACATCACTACAAAAAACTATCCAGTAGGATGAAAAGTAAACTGTACTTTTCAACAAGCCAATACATTTCCAATCAATGCCATGTTTGTAGTTAATGAGTTGTATGAAGTGTGCTATTTCACTGGAAAATCATCAACTAATCAAAACGTTAAGTTTGCTAATATGCTGCTATAGATTGTAACTAGTGGATGGATCTCCATGTTTGGCAAGCAAAATTTTTTGTAATTTGTTTTACCTTGTGCACGAGGGGAAGGGGCAAATTGCCCAAAGTGCCCCATGTCACGAGCTGACTATTGTGTAAACCCGTCCCAGAATATCTGCTTCTTTAAAAACAGCGTGACAAGGCCCACTCGCGTCTTTACTGTCATCACTTGGGTTTACAATGACTAACAAGTATCGTATAATTATAAAAGTAGAGCGTTAATACTTCTAACGCTTTTTCAGCCCGTTGTTTGATGCCACTTTGCAGCTGCTGATGCCACTGCTCATATTCCCAACACATTTTGAGCTTGTACACAGCGGCGTAGCCAGGGCTATAAGAGTGTGTGTCTGGGGGGGAGCATACAGGAGTTAGTGTATGGGGGCATAGCCTTAGGAATTTTGTTCAGCCACACCTGCTACTTTTCTTTAGAATACATCTGCCGAAGTCATGGTAATGTGAAAGCCTTACTGTTTTAAGACAATTGTTCTTTTTCTGCAAACAAATTAATAGTTTTGAAGAAATATCTTGAATTTTCGAACATAGATGACATAGTATGGCAAGGAAGCAGTGCAGGTCAATATCGTGGTAGAAAAACTATAAACATTGTCTATGAAAAGACACTTTTTTAGCAAACTTTCAAAATCTTGAAACATACTGTATTCAAGACCAACTTCGTTCTGGGGAATATCATATTTCCTTGCAAATTTCTTTATTTTTGCAACATTTTCCTTATTCCATTTGGAAGGATTAAGTCCAGAAAGTTAGATCATCACTTTGCAGGCCTCGGGCAAAAATCTTTTCTACAAATCGTTCAGTAAGACAACCAACAGTGTGTAGTAGAAACTACGACCAAAAAAATCTCTTGTGAACCGTCAATAGTTACAATTTCTGTGCCATTTAAGTTGGAATCTATTACGGTTTGGCCATTAGCTAAGCGCTTTGGCAAGGAGTGTAATCTCTTATCTGGTGCAGTGAAATCGTCAATGATTCCAATCTCGACTGCCTTTTCTTTAGCCATCCCCACAAATTCAGAAACCTTCTGTTGTGAACGGAGCGAAGAAATTTGTCGAATGAGGATGTTGACTGAATCTACGGCTGTTATTAGATCCATTTCTTTTCTTTGCAGATAATCGGATGCTTATCTGGAGTGATCAAAGCATCCTTTTAGAATCAACACTTTCAATGTAAATGGACCGTTATCTGTGAGCTGCTAACATCACTTGAAACTGATTTCGCTGCACAAAAAGTGGGTAACGTTTTTGGATCAGTGAACAGGTTTTCTTGTGAAAGGATGTCCTTTGATAGTCGTCAACCAACTGGACAACCTTGTCAGCTAAGAAGGGAACAGTTTATCAGGATTCCTGGGGAATTCGATGGAAGAGAGGACTTTGGTAGTTATGTTGTGCGTGTGAAACTGTTTTAGAAAGTAAACAAGGTGGCCAGAGAGGATAAAACTGATCAATTTTCGCTTTTCGTTGGATGTGACGCTTTCAGAAAGTTGGCAACGCTCTGTTCGCCGGAAGAACCGGAAAGAAAGCCACTTGAAGAGCTCCTAAACCTGTTGAGGAAATATTATAAACCGAAACCTTTGATTATGGCCAAATGGTATAAGTTTTATAACAGGAAGCAAATTCCAAACGAGTCGGTAGCTGAGAATGAAGCGGAACTGAGAAGATTATCAAAAACATTTGAATTTACAGCCTCTCAAGATGCAGCTTTGACACTATTATTAAAGGCATTGAGGGATTATTTTGTGTTTGGGTAAAATAACAAAGGGTAGTGGTGTCGTTAATTGTAAGAATTGGGGTTATGACCTTTATGAGAGTCGTTGAAATTATGAAAGCTGCAGAAGCTGCACAGAAGGATGCTCATCAGTTCTACACCTCTTCAGTTGCAGGACCTAGTTATGTTCATGCTGTTAAGCAGAGAAATAAGGAAACGAAAATAAGAAGCGAACAATTGTCTAAAGGGAGAAAAAGCTTTTCAACTGCAACAAAGTGAGTGAAATGCCATAATTGTGGTATACAGGGACATTATGCAAAAGACTGCAGGGCCCTCAAAGAACTACTCTTCAGTTCTTGAAGAACCAACACACATTTCTGAAGAAACCTTGGATTTTGAAACATTGTCTAGTGATTCAACGACAACAAATTATATTGCAGAAAATTTGAAACCATGTCCAAAAGTTTAAGCTAAGATTAACGGACACCCAGTCATTATGGAAGTTATGTCATAATGGCTCTCTCGTTATGCTTATCAGTGAGCATGTTGCAATTCACTCGATGACCCAATATTAAGACCTTTGTCTTTGGAATTAAAGAGTTGTTCTCATGGAAAGGTTCCATTATTGGGTGAGTTCGATACAAGGGTTGAAATTAATGGACAAAGAATATAATCTTGTGCAAGAGTAGTTAAAGGAAATGCCCGGAATCTTTTGGGAAGTGATGTATTATATTATAATGGGCTTGACTGGCAGTCGATTTTTGCTAATTTTATTTCAAAGGAAAAGAAATTGAAAGCTATATTGGATGAGTTCAATGAGGCTTTGAAGAAAAAAACGGGAATATGCAAAGGTGTTAAAGCAACAATAAACAAGAAAAGTCATGCAGTTGCAAACTTTTGTAAAGCACATCCGTTGCCGTATGCTATGAAGAAGAAAGTTGAGAGGAAAAATGGTTGGAGCAGAAAGGGATTACTACATAAGTACATCACTCAGACTGGGCAGCTCCTGTTGTTCCAATTCTGAAGCATGGTGGATCAGTATGACTGTCTGGTGATCTTTCAATCATTCCTTTGATTGGGAAAACAAATAAATTCTAGATAAGGAGACCAAGACAGTAGCAAGGGAATTATAAGGAACAATCCATTCCCGACAGTATAACAGCCACATTGACAGCATATCTTACACCCTTCCAGAAGTATGGCTTCCAGCACTAGAAAAAGAAACACAACAAGCAGAAAGCAGATATGGCACCATGTTTCAAAGCATTTCGATTCCTGTCACTATAGAGATCCACACTGAGGAAACATAAAGCACCTGTACAAAGTCACTTCTAGCAGCCTGATGATGAGAGAGGTATCTCTTGAAACGTAGCTCCAAAAAAGCTTACAATTCATGACATGATAAAACTCTTATATCTATGGCCTCCTCTGAGTCCATAAATTCAAGAATTTTTATGTGATGAAGATAATCTATCGAACTCTTCGCTAGGTGAACCAAAGGACAATACAACAAATGTTCCAGAGAACCTTGCAGAGGAGCAAAACATACCAGTTCTATGTCGCTGAACTATGACATTTTGACAAATTACGAGGAGAAATGAGATGTTATTGCGAAACATTAGCCCCAAGAGACCTCATAACTTGTTCTTTAATTAAGTTTTACGACAATGTTTACAGTTTGGGGTGTATTCTAAGTTGAACATTGATTAGAACAGGCGTATTGTTTTATGTCTCGTTTTCCTAGGATTAGATAGGGAAACATAACAGTACATCTATTTATAATGCAGCAATGCAGTTGATGAGAGAACATTGCCTAATATACGAAGGGTTGTTGCCTGCATGCTGCATTGATGATCACAGAGGAGATGGAAGCCCGTTTGTTCAGATTATTCGATCAAGGAGTAATTCCCACTAGTTCACCTCAAGAACACTGCAAACATATTTTCCCAGCAAGGTCATTGCATGATCCAGTGTTGAGAATATTAGCGGAGGAAAGATGTAAGATATGTCCTTTATTTCTGGCGTAAATTCTAGTGCTTTCTGAGAGCTTTCTGAGTGTAAGCTTAGAGACGACATCAATTCATCTCCTCTGTCTGTATATTAGCGCTATGTTTTTGAATAAGTTCAAATCATAAGTTGAAAGATTTTATGACTACGGTTGAATAGGTTACTGCATTAGAAAGAATTTTAATAACTTTAAGGACTCTCTCAGCTTTATTTTCATTCTTAATTTCGATTGAGGGCTTCTTGATAGAACTATGTTGTTCCATGTAATATTATAAAGATTTCATTAATATCAAACAAAAAGAAGAAAAAATTTAACCATTAAAGAATTAAATTTCTTTTACATAGCCTTAGTTACGATGAAAAATGTTCGGATTACTTGGTAACCAAGACCGAACTCGCGTTTGAACAATTCCCATTTGAGCGCATACTCTTGTACGATAATGACATCCAAATAAGGGGAAGGAACGTAGTAATTGCATATGATATTGACATGTAAATATTTCCCATTACGACTTATCAAATTTTCCGCACCCCCCGCCCCCCCTTTACTATTTTTAGACCTTTCATGTACTTTGTAATTTTTGAAGGACGTGGAATCAGAAAAATCAGACATTGACCTTGAATATGAGATAGGTTGAGTGTTCTTTCAATACCCCTCCCCATACTAATACAGCTTTTATGGTAATTGTACGCTGAGAAATGACCTAAATGCGTCTTTTTTATAATGATGTAAACATGGTTTTCTTATTAACTGCTCTGTGACTGCCGAGAATGGAATTCAGGCAGTATTTTCGTCTGTGCCTCAGCACTAACTTTTCACCCCAATCGATTGCTCCCATTTCTCTAGTTTATACTTAATTTCCTCAGTGTCGTAGCCGTGAGGGGGTAGTTATCCCCAGAAGATCATTGCTACCCCAATTTTGCTAAAAATGAAATAAAGTTACAGGGGCAGTAAGATATTTCAACGTAATTTGTGTTTTTAGTATTTTTACTTCAGTTTTGACAATAATAGCAGCGCTTTTTTTACATATTATATTTTATCAAAATGTAACATCGCATGTTAAGATGGGTATTTCTCGAAACGAAAACGGGTGTTTCCAAGAACTTTAATGGGGCATTTCCCTAAGCAACAATAGCGTAGTTAAGAAAATGTTTCGTAGGGCCTTCGCCCCCTTTACTTTCTTAGCCCCACCCAGCGGTGACTAGCGCCGCCACTGAGTTTCCCCCATTTCATATCCGATATACCCTTAATATCTCTCTTTTATTGCCTAATTCGGTGTATATCCTCATTTCTCCATTGTATGGAAATTTATCAGCACTCCAGCCCACTGTGGTTGCATTTGGCGGGAATTCCTAGAAATTCATTTGCTGTGCTAAGAGTACCATACATCACACTGTGAAACTTAAGATTATGACAGGAAACCAGTATGAAATTAGAAAGTGGTTTGTGAATAAATTGTTATTAACAATTGAAAACAATAGTATTGATTTTAAAATGTTGCTACGCTCCAATTATTTCTACCAATAAAGTAAGCAACTCATTAAGGTGTTCAGTTTTTAAAAGCGTTGCAGGTTTGTCAGATATACGAATTTTGGAATTCTGTGATTGAAACGTAGGTTTCCCAACAATCCGCTCTGGTCATCCTTGGAAATTTATTAAAATTTTGATATTTTTTCAAACGGATCGTGATTCTATAAAGATCGTTTTTAAGGTAAACTATTTGTTACTACTATCTTTTTTATTTGTATAATAAATGATCAAATTGTGTAGTAGTCAAATTATTGAGTATGAAGAAATTAATTGACACAACCACCCTATCTTTGCCCTTCATCAAGCGAAGAAAATTTGTTATCCAAATCTTGTAGACATCTCCTTGGTAAGAGTTTCTGGAGTTATCTTCGGAGGCATCTCCTTCATATCCTCACGTGTAATCCAAAACGATTTTAGCTTGATGATGATGATCAGATTACCAACCAGGGCGGCTATCTACCCTTTGAATTAGCTAAGACACGAAAAAGGTTTAACTGATAGGTTTGTTTATTATGTTGTGTTCACTTGTCGCCAGTGTCTTATTTTGTCGACAACTTATATCTGTAACTACACGGGCGGTCCTGAGGGGTATTCACTGAATGCCTATTTTTTTCAAAGATGTCCTTATATTTTATTTAGCTCCAAAATTTCTTTCCTCTAAGGAACTCTTGCACAATAGACATGGATCCTCATTAAAGAACCCGTGCACGATGTCAGAAATGACATGCCTAGGGTACTTCCTTTCTTGAGGATGATAAACCGTTCAGGAATTTTTATTCACTGAACTGAATAGCTATTGAAATTTACAGATTATGACTGAGGTGTGTAGCACGTGAGGTATTCAGAGTCTGTGCTCAATACTATCTCTTCGTTTCCCTTTGTGACGCCAGCTACAACTGACCATTTGGCCTAATGACGATAAGTATCTGAACATAACATATTGAGTTATCATTTTGAATACTACGGTGAGGCTCTCCATGTTTTCGTTTTCGACTAAAGTTTTGTTTGATGGATTAGTTTTGGGAAGCGAGTGTCGTTTGGGTGTTTCAATTTTTTTTTCGATCCCAGCAAAGAAATCAACTCAGTCACCAACAGTTTATTATCTTAAACCCTATGCTCAAATTTTTCCAACGTTGTGATAGCCATTAGTGCCTACTACTTGTTGGCTATGAGGGGGTCCATGATTATCCAACTCTGTAACTTTATGAATCAAAAATAGTGAAAACTATACTTAATTCGTGTCGTAAAACTTTGAAAATAAGTCAAAAATGTGGTGTTGAACTTCAAACGGGCAGATAGGAACGTTTTTTTAAGACAATGAGATCCCTCTTAGAAGCTGACATAATTAGTCAGAATCCTCAATACCTTGCCATTTCATGGCTTTCAGGAGGCGGTAAGTCTCTGTAAGTTTAATTGCAACATAATCTTTGATAACAACAGCAACCCTGGGGATTTTTAGCCCAAGGCCCTTTTCCTTTTAGCTTGAAGCATTTTACCAGCCCTCATGTGCCTCAACTTTCAAGCACAAGGATGTTACGGATATTTCCAAGATCAGCATGGAATTTCAATTATAATTACACTGGGTACTTTTTTTGAATTTGTTGCAAACTTTTGATTTCCTAAACCCTTCCAAGGCTTCGCCATCAAGCATAACATTTGCTGGAACATGTTGCAGATTTAGATTGCTACATTTGAACACACAAATGAGCTGTCCTCTCTTAGTCTACCTTTGATGCTGAGCACTTCTTATGGACCCAGTGTGAGCCAGTGAAGCAGTATATAGAGTTGTTGCCAACACCATTACTCCACAAGGATACTTGCCAGTCTTCTGATGATTATTAGATCTATGCTTACAATGGAGAACTTTGGTCTTTTTCATGTTCACACGCAAACCTTTAGATTCCAAATTCGCCTTCCAGACTGCAAGCTTTCTGACAACCTCTTCTGACGAATCAGGTATGATAACAAGGTCATCTGCATACAGGAGCTCCCACGGACAACTGGTGCGAAACACTTATGAGAGGGCCTCCATTACAATAATGAACAGAAGGGGGCTGAGAACAGACCCCTGATGAACACCAATATCCACTGTGAGATCTTCACAAAATTTGCCGTTTATTCTCATGCAAGATCTAGGACTGTTATACATAGCCTGAATAGTTTGAATTATCCAATCATCAATTCCAAGCTTGCACATCAACCACAACAGTACCTTCCTGGGAATGCAGTTGAAGACCTTTTCAAGATCAACGAAAGCAAAGAAGAGTTTTTGCATTTTTGCAAAGGCTTTTGCATTTTCCGATAAACGTCTCGTGAAGCTGACATAGAATAACAATTGCATCAGAGGTACCTCTGCCTGGCATAAAGCCAAACTGCATGTTGTCAATTAGTACTTCAGATCTGATCAAGACCTCAAACACCCTATCCAAAAGCTTTTGAAGAACCTCAAGAAGCTTCAAATCTCTGTCTAAAGAGCCACCTTTGCCTTTGAACAGGTTTATGATAGTGATCTGTTCCAGTCATCAGGGACAGTGTTGTGCCAGATGATAAGATTCAGCAGTTTACACAAATGAGGGATGATGGCATCACCTGAAGCTTTTAGCATCCCAGCAACCATACCTGTTGGAGCAGCAGCCTTACCAGATTTTAAGTGAGGAATGGCGGCTGCTACCATTTCATTGGTGATCTGAATTGCAGGTCCAGCAACAGGATCAACATCACTCAAGTGGGCCTCATCCCATGGAAACTCCTCATTCATTAACCTCTGATAGTGTTTCTTCCATGGGGTTACAAATTAGCCTTGGAAAGACAAGAAAATTTTTCACTTCTTATGTCCAAGGTTCCGATTTTTTGATGACAATATAATAACTGCAAAATAGAAATCTTTTTTGTGATCAGTTAAAAGAGCTCTTTGTGTTTTATAGTGATCCATAACCCAAAATTTATATGCACGGCATTCCTGGCACTCCCCTTGAGAGAGTAATTCTTTTCCTAAAATTTCAATACCTATATAAATTTGGCCCAAGCCGCCCCTGTCTGTAATTAATTCCTTTATAACCTCAAAAAGTGATACCAAAGGAGTTTCCAAAGTACACCATTTAGAGCGAAGGCATTACATATCCTTCTTGAAAGGTATGAAAATATTTGCTGCACGCAAGCCTGTGGAGTATATGTCTTGAAAACTAGGCTATGTTTATATGGTAGATAGAATATAAATTTGTACAGCAAATTTTGCTGTCGTGGCAACTTCATAAAAGCCATAAAAAACCGATACATTGATTCTGGGCTCCTTGCCCTTTGTCCCTTAGTTTCAGACCTGTTTTTCTATTGTTTTGATTGCCAAACTGTGGGCATTGTGTTCAAAGTTAGATCTTTTAGTCTCAGGGTAGACATACAACTTCTTTTCCCCATACATCATCAAAACAAATACTTGTTTTTAAGAGCTCTCAAGTTGAAAAACTGAGTATGAGTGAGATCCTTCTGGTGTCATGCCCAAAATCTTTTTCTCGCCTCAGCGTTGCAGGAAAAATATTTTGGCCCTTTTTATACCCTCAGATTGGCTTACTCTTGAGTTTCGAATAATCAGTGTGGGATGATATTGGAGAAAAAGTCCACCCAAGACAAGCTTATTCCTCTCGCCCCATTTATTTGAATTTGAAACATCTTCCAATCACCCCAGCCAGAACTTCAACTGGAGAGAATTCTTTCTTTCTTACAAGTTTAATGTGTGCTTAATTGCAAAATAGCTTCTGTGTACTTTTTAGAATCACAAGCACATAAAAAGTAGTTTCAATAACATTGACAATCATTTGAAAGTAGTTTCAATAACACAGAAAAAATAGAGACTGCATATACTTCTTTTTTATCACTTGAATGTTTCCTCATTGACACTGTCTATTTTTGAACATGAACAGGGAGCCAATTTTATACACAAGAATGATGAAAAGTTGGGGTTGGCAAAGACAGTTAAAAAATACGAGCATCTGTATGGTGAAGAAGTAGAAATGAATTGTGGAAGAACTGGTTACGTACAGGAAAATGACACTCATATCCATCATCCACTGAACTGCAAGTACCAAAATATTGAAGGAGAATTGATGCTTTTGACATGCAGAAAGATAAGTCTAAAGTTCTGTCACCCTCAAGAGACGATATGATGAGAATGATTGTCACAGCATGGGGTAAACTGAATGTAAATCATACTCATGTTTTCCAATTGCTTTTTGTGACAAATAGTTTGGTTGGATCTCAGGATTATCTGTTTCTGACTGACTGTTTAAATTGATTGGCAATAGTGTGGTATCCTTCCAAAAAGAACTTGTTGAATCGGAAACAGCTATATCGCTTCTGGCTGTTGTGAAACAGTTGATTCCTCCAAAAAGAATGAAATGTAAGAATCAAGAGGGTTATGAAATGCTTGATTTTACTTGCTCTGATGGTGCTCAAGAAGATGATTATCGAATTCATTTGACATCCTGTTTATCAGTCAAACAGAAATCGAAGAGATCATTGGTGATGCAGCTTTATTAGAGTCACTTAGCAGTTCGGATGAAACTGATCATGATGCAACTACGGTCGTCCAGCCTGAAGAATTGGCAATTGAAACCATTGTGTCAAACATTTTTCCCTTAAGGAACCTGCGTGCTGAACCTGACATTCACAAAGGTGCAAATTTCATTGATTCCATGGCAAAACTACTAGAAATGGACATAAATGAGAGCTTCCTTGGCCACCTCCGTAAGTTCCAAAATGCATACATTTAAGCACAAAGAAGTATTGAAAAACGCATTGAATACAAATCTTAAACTTTTGAAACTTTCTTTGTGTTTGATTTTTGTTGTTATTTTAGATTATATTGTTGATTTGCACATTGCGTTTAGTTTTCAATAAATTTTTAACTACAGAGAAGGTATTGAACTTAAAGGATCCTTTTGTGGCTTGCTTTTTGTGATTCTTTAAAATAATTAACAAGATAAACTTCCACCCACCCAGTTTATTTATTTTGAGTGAAAATTTTGCCCACACTTTTTATTCCACCCACCCCATTTATTCCTCACAAGGAAATTTTCCACCCACCCCATTTATTCCACCCACTCCGATTATTTGAAGCTTGAGAGGAAATGCATTCCCTGGATTTCTTATTTCCTAACATCTACACGTTTTTTGTCTTCGAGTATATTCAATACCAAGAATCATCATTTAGCCCATAAAGCTTTATGGCATTGTAATGATGTTTCTAAAATTGTCAGCAATTTAAAAGGGTCTTTGCATCTGACCACATGTGGTACACCCCAGCTGCAGCATAGGGGGGTGTCATGGTACCTACGCTTGTGTTCTACAAGTAATCAAAAGTTGATAAGGAGAATATGGGCCAGTTGAAATGAGGCAAGCACCAATACCTGATTTCAGATCATAAATTTGTCAACAAATATCTATGCTAATAACAAAAAATGTAAAGACTAGGCTTCTTTAGCTTAAAAATACCTTCTCTGGGTTATTCTCTGCTTTGTTGACTCCCATGCAGAATTGAATCTTCTGAAAAATTCTAAAAAATGTAGCATTATGTTGAACAATTCCATATTTCTTCTGTTCTCTTGCAGGACACTTGCCAGACGCATGTTTCAGATGATCAGTGTTTCCATGGCAAGCTTTGGTCTGACTTCCTCAAGCTCCACATTCAGATCCTCCTTTTACTCTTCCACCCCTTTCTTTCTATGGATTATGAGTGGTTAGACCTTTATTGCATCCATGAAATGCCATTACGTCTTTTGCTGAGTTGCCAACACTCACTTTTGATATACCGGCTGCTATCTTTAACACTCCTTCTATCTTTATCTGTAGTCAGTATCTGGGTTAGTGTCAATCCTGCTCCAGGTTCATACATATGCATGCCTGCATTTGCTAAAATAGTATCCCTGATCTCATGGTCAGTCTCCTGTATATCCATGGTTGTAGGATTCATTTCTAGTGACAAACTGACTGTTTCTCCTTACCTCTGGGTTAACATATAAAATTTCTGGCACACAAAAGGAACATTTACTTGTGGAAACAAAGTTAAGTATTTAAAGCTCTTAGTGCTCTTTAGTGCTATTCCTGAGCTCATCCATGTAAGGTAGGGTTGAAAATATCTAAATCTATCTAAACTGTCAAGCCTGCATGGTGTAGTAGGGTTCTTTCTGGTGGCTTCCTGGGCTGCATTTGCAGTACCTTCTACAACCACAAGAGCAAGTGACAATGATGAAAGATTTATCCTGTTCTGTCTTGCAAATTCACTGGTTATTGGTGACACCTTTTTTAAACACAAGAAAATACACAAAAAGACCTGAAGGTCACCAGATGGCAACACTCTGAATGATAGATAGATTACATCTTCATCTTGAAATGATGGCACTCTTCACTACAAGATGTTAGAAATTGTAGAAGAGCAGATATTGGATCTGATCATTATCTGGTGATTGCAGAACTGAAACTGCAGCTGTAGAAGCTGCAGGCAAAGCATCAGACTATACCAGGTTGAGAAGCTGAAAAATAAGTTTGAAGTATTAGCAGAAGCTGAAGATATTGAAGAAAGCTGGGTAAAATTTGCTGAAACAGTGAAAGGGGCTGCAGAAGAAGTGGAAGTCGCAAAGGAAGGTGGATATGAGAAGGAACCAGACAGCTAATTGATAGAGAAGAATTGCATAAGCAGAGTAGATCAAGCAAGAGATGGAGATGAAAAGGAAGGAACAACTAAAGTCTACAGAACCTCAGATAAAATGTAAGAAAAGCTGCAAGAATGATAAAAGCATATGGTTTAAAGAAAAAGGAGCTGAGGCCCAAGAAGCTGCAAGGATGATGTGAAAACTCTTAACAAAAATGTCAAGTAGATATCTGGTGCAAAAGGGAAGTCAAAATTGTGTGCCAATCAGGATCAAAGATGGCAAGATGGCTAACAACTGAAGAAGAACAAAATGTCAGGTGGGTTGAGCATTTTTTCAGAAACTCTGAATCAAACTGACCCAGCAACTATGAAGAGGAATAAAATCCAACAATTAACACAAATGCAATCACAGCAGAAGAGGTAAGAACTGCAATATCAAAACTGAAGAAGAGCAAATCTGCAGGACTGGATGAAAATCCCAGATAAATTGCTCAAGGCTAGCGTTCAAGATCCAGTGACAAAACTCACTGAATAAATGCTGGACTGAAGAAAGTGTGTCATCAGAGTGGAGCAATTGTGAAGCTGCCTCTGTCATCAACTATGGCAACTGGAGAGGCATCACACTTTTACAATTTAATGTTCTGTCCACTAAAAACGACTGGCTTTCAGTGTAGACAATAAATCTAATCACACTTGAATTTTACACATACTTACACAAGCTTAGGCAGAAATGCGAAAATGGAAGTGGTGCTCAAAGGCATCATATGGAATTTGCATGTGCATCCTGCAGCTAATGTTCTGCTGAAAATACTTTTCTAAGAGAAAGAGAGGTTAGCAATTGTATCTGGTGTGAAGAAATTCAGCCTTAATTAGTATTGCCAACAGCTTATCTTATTGATAGACCATTAACCTTTGACAAGACCAAAGGAAGGAATACTAGCTCTGGCAGCAGCTTATAATTAGTGATGGGCTAGTATATTGGTCCCGAGAACATGCATTTTTGTGATTTTGATGGGATCATGTAGTGTACAGCAGCAAATCCTACAAGAGCTTCATTTTAGTCATCCTAGTATCAGCAAGGTAAAGCTGTTGTGCCCTAATACATTTGGTTGCCAGGACTTGATAATAATATTAAGTCCATGTTCTGTTCTTGCAGTGCTCATCTAAAGACACGTAGCCTACCAAAGAGTGCACTTTTTCTGTTTGGTCTGTGGGCCACTGAGCCTTAGCAGAGGATTAATGTTGACATTTTAGAGATCAAGAGCCAACAATTCCTAATTGTAGTTCACAGCTAATCAAAGTGGTTGAAGCTAAAACCTATGGTATCCACCACAGCCTTGGCTACTATTGGTGTATTACAATCACCGTTTGCTTCTGATAACCGATTTGTTCAAATTATCTGTATGTCAAGGATTTCAAGATTTTCTTTTGACTAATGGTGAGAAGCACATAGTGTGTCCTACTTATCAGCGAGCTTCAGGCTACCATACATATGAATGGGCTAATGTCTTAATTTGTGTCATGCCATGGTCACAAAAATGAAGCTTGTCTAGAAGTTCAAATCTTATGGATAGAGGTAGCATAACGTGCTGACCCATTAGAAGATAACCATCCTGTGTAGACAGTTCATGGTATTGACAGAAGAAAGGCTTTAGAGCTTATTGACTTTGGCAACTGGAGAGGCATCACACTGGCAAAGTATTGAAACTTGTAACTGATTCAATGCTAACCAATCAGATCCTGCACTGAACAGATCACAGAAATGTCATTGAGCAAAGTCTGAAATTTCAACAGCCAATGGCAATCAACTTCATTGATTTTAAGAAAGCTTTTGACAGTGTGCACAGAGAATCATTGTGGAAGATTGCCAGAAGCTATGGAGTGCCCACCAAATTCATCATCATCTTCAAGAATGTCTACCTCAATTCCAGCTGTACCATCAAGGGCAACCTGTTTGGGTTACTTCGTAAGCCCTGGATAAGACAAGACAAAACTGCAATTTTACCTGCTGAGCTGTGACAGGCAATGCACCAGCAACTTAATAAACCCCATCAGATTCATCTCTGTCCACTGGACCCACATCTTGCACTGGTAAACAACTCAACATATCAGCAATGGCATCCTGCTGGGATCTGTGATAGGCAATACTAAAGTAAGCTGACAGTAATAATGTCCATCACTTAATACAAGCAGCAGCAAGTGCAGGAATACTAGACTTGGGACCAAAGATACATGTTAGCATGATGGGGCATGATTTGTGATTAATGCAAAGATGTCCAGGGGCAAGACTAGCAGCTTCTTGGAATCAAAATTCACTAAAACATGGTCTTCAGTTAAAGCACTTTTTGCTCATTGAAATGGTGCTTCTCATTCACATGACTTGTCATGATGCAGACGACCATACAATGGCTCTAATTTTGAAGCGAGATAAGGTATAAAATTGTCATTAAAGTTAATTGTACCAAGAGAATACTTAAGCTCATACACACATGTTGGTGCTTTTTGAATTGCATCAAGTTTGCCTTGGACAGGTCAAATGCCATCTTTACAGGGTATTCTACCTCTGATGTTGTGCTTAGAAAATCTCTCACATACTGCCTTTAAAACATCTATATCAGTTTGCACAATATTTGTGGCAAACAAAATATTATCAATATAACAAAACATACCTACAAGGATCTTATCCAAGTGGCTTGAAAAATTGATGGTGCTGTTTAGATACTAAAACAGAGACGTCAAGAGGCCAGTATACCCTTGTGGGTGTTGAGTGTAATGAATGCAGATCAATCATCGTCCAAAAGTAACTGAGTAAAAGCTTCAGATAAATCAAGTACAGAAAATACTTTTGGCTGAGTACCAGCATGACATAATTTAGCAAGCATATCTTGAATATTGGGTAGCTTGTTCCTGTGATCTTCAAGCAGTTCATTTAAATGTCTGTAGTCCCCACAATCTCGATGCTACCATCTGTCTTCTAACATGAACAGTCGGTGATGCCCATTCACTAAATGCTAGTGGGTGTAGTATGTCAGCTTTTATCAGGCAACCATACCCATCTTCCACCTTAGATAACAAAGCTTATGGAACTGGTCAGGCCCGCTGAAAAACTGGCTTAGCACCTGGCTTTAACTTAAGATAGGCACAACACACATTAAATCAACATACTTCTTCAATACTGTGACATTTCACATACCGCAAGTGGATAAACACCACCAGTGTTATTTTTATGCAGATCTCCCACTAAGCCCACTGATTAGAAACTTGACTTTTGAGATTGCAGATCTTTTGTTTGTGCTTTATCATGTCACTGTGTCACTAGAATTCTAACGTACAAAGGCACAACAGGATTCACACCAAAGCAACCCTGTCACAAAAAATACTGGATGCACCTCTCAATTATGAATTGCTTTTCTTCAGAACCCTGAAAAGTTGTGTCCTATAACTTCATATACATATACTGTAAATCCTCAAATTGCCCCTCCTAGAAAAACTCCCCCTCAAATAAGCCCCCACTCTTGGAGCACAAGTTGTCAATAAGCCTCCTTAAATACCCCCCGGCTAAAATGTCAATTTTTGCCATCTGAGGTTCCTATTGGCATTTTGTCGAGTTACCATGAAGAATTCATTTGACAATGATGAATTAAAGACTCATAAAGGAATTACTGACTAAAATATACTAGGTCTTTTAACAATGCTTTTCTTGTGTGCAGCAAGCTCAAGGAGCTTTGTTTTTCTAGCAGTTTTGCCGCCAATACCTGGGCATGTCTGTGGTTCTGTGTGGTGTGTGCAATATACTTAATGGCAACAAATAAATGTAGTATCATGCCTATGCTTAGCATTTAAAGTCTTTTGTAACTGAGGGAGTAGATGGCACTAGATGATGTTACAATATGAGCAACTTGTGTTTTGCTGTACTAGTGTTTTTACAACATTGTATTTGTTATGTAAAAGAACATTTACATTTGGCATCAGTTATGGTAGGCCCACTTGAAGGCAAGCTACAGTCGTATCAGATCTTTACCCAAGCATACAAAGTTTTTCACTTAACACTCACTGAAGTATTTACATTAATACATAGATTATGTTTACAACCATTGATCTGACCATAGTGAATGTCAAATGTTGGAAATTGATCTGATTTGATGGTGTCAATATAGTCAGCTTGGGGAGTGGCCAAGTGGTTAGAGTGCTCGTGCTCTGGTCATAGGGCCCTGCATACGAATCTGCCTTGCAGCACCTTTGGCAAGTGGCAACCATATCCCATGGGTCAACCCAAGCCATGCGAGGGAAATTGGGTAAGAGGAAACTGTCAAGAAGCTGTCAGGTGGCTGAGCTACCACGTTACCAGAAAACATTGTGGTTGAGATCATGGGTGTCCAGTTCAACCAATTGTTCGCACTTGTTAAGTCACTAATGCTCAAGAATTCCAGATTAGTTCCACACATGCTAATGCTCATGAAAAACCAAAGTTTTGCTATGCAGACAATACCCAGATGAGTGACAGTAAATGTGCCTTTGCTAAGACTCACAGTTGCTAGGCACATAAATAGACAGGATCCTTGATCAAATGGCCCTCCATTATAGTCAGCTTTAAGGAGACAACAGTTTTTTCTGCAGTGAGAATAAAGTAATCTTAATATTGTGTTTTTTACTTCCACACCAGATGTCTGAACTACATCAAGGTTTTCAAAAGTCGCATGAAATTTATTTTGTGACAAACCTTTTCGATGATTGTGATGAATTGCTAGTGTATGATGGGAAAATAAAAGAAGTGTCCCTGCAAAATGTGGATGCAGTTGATCCAGAAGTAAGATTATTTTTATTACATTTTATTTTGTGTCTTCTTGTTTTTTAAGTGACATTGTTTGTAACTTTAGTGTGCAACCATGAGTAGCTTCTTGCTTAATTTCCTTTACTTAATTGTGTCTTAGGCATCAGCCTGATGTTGTGCAGTTGTTTGTGAATCATTCCCTTGATTTATGTTACATGTTTTTTTGTTCCCAGCAATATTTGTACTTTTTGTAGGGTTTTTGCAACAGTTTCATGCTTGAAGTGATGACATTACCTCAGTCCTGCATCACGTCTAATCCTTTTGTTTCTATTTTACTGGTTGAGGCAAAAAATTGCCTTCAACACTAGGCAATTGTTTTGCTTTTTGTTTGGTGAAGAAGCAGTAGAGTGGACAGCAGTAAAATTGACAGTGAAAAATAAGTTTAAAGAGTTATAACAAACTTGCTAATAATGAGCAAGATCTGGAATCTAACCTTCTTTTTTCTGTATATGTCAGTGACAACACAGAGTTGAGTTGTCACTGAAGTAATTTAGTTTTGCCTACAGGTTAGATTATTAGTGTACAATGGATGGACTTTCAGTTTCATGAACTATATTTTGTCATTTGCTCAAAATTTGTCTTATTCATCTAGAACTAGTGACTACACGGATCTTTCAATCAAAGAGACCCTCTAAGAGCTCTAGGTTAGCAAAGCATCCCTGACAAAAGAAAAAGATAAAAGCTACCCTTTCTCGTAAACGTTGTTACCCCAAAAAACCAACAGTTTTTTGCTTTTGTTCACTTAATGTTTATATCCTTTGAATATCTACTGTGTTATGCTTAAGACCTGAATTTATAAATTCTTTGCTTTAAGGAGTACAGAAAGTTCGTGGAAAATGCAATGTCAATAAAAGTATAATGACACGTGAAATTATTCTGATTCTCCTCCATTCCTCGACTGCACTGTGAAAATTAACTCACAAATAGTTGGCCTCCCCACCCACTTGTTGTCCACTACTGCTAGTGTACATGACATGTAACTTTTGGTTTAGTTTGTAAATCATAACAAAAGACTCAGCTTGTGTCATGAAGACAGACTCCGTAATATTTTAGGTCACTATGATGCATTTCTTCTTCTTGGTGTGTCTATATAGATCAAGGATTCCAGTTGCTCTAACTATATTACTTGTCCCCAGAGAGATAGCCTATTCAGCCAATTCTGGCCTTGTGGGAACAGTAGCAGTGCTTGAAGGAAGGTCTGCTATTCCAGGTTGACGTGTCTTTTTCAGCCTTCCATTGTTGCTTTTTCTGCACATGCATTTGCTGTTGTTGTACATGAAACAGCTACACATTTTCTGTAACCTTGTGGTCTATATGATCATGTCTGATGTCAGTGTCACATGTCACTAACATTCCATTTTCTTTAAGGGTGTCTTTTAAGCATCTGACTAACAATATTGTATTTTTCTTTTCTGAGTTTGCCATTGAAGAGTTGTTCTAGTTATGTATCTCAATCCATGTAGACCAGATGAATGAGACACCATAACTTTTCCTCTTCAACTAAGCTTTTTGGTGTGTTACAGTGTATCCAAGTTAGAGCGTACATTGTACCATTGTATACTAATTTCATACAGGGTTTGGTGCGACATTTTGAAAACGTGTCATACATACTTTTTTACATGTCTGATGAATAAAGCAATGTTGTTAGGACAATGAATAACAAATAATTTTTATCATGACTGATGTGGTATTTTCTGATTTAACTTTTTTTGCAAGCATATTTAGGATTGAATTTATTTAAGAATCAAGGTAAATGTAAGAAGACACATGACAGAAAGAAATTTGAAATATGAGATGTTATTAGACACAGTTGTTCAACTGATGGTTGCTTGTTATAGTGGATCTGTCTCAGATAATTATAATGTCATCTGTGTGTTATATACACAAATTCTATCCCATTTTACTTATGCTAAGCTAAAGGTTTCATTCATTTTTTCCAAAATTTGAGATTGGACTTTATACAATTTTTTCTGTTTCTGCAGTTACTAACGCATTTTGTTGGTTAACACTGGATGTTATAGTTTGTTTGTTTCACTGACACAATGACAGCCATATTATCGTGAGGTAGCCACAAAACATTAATGAATTTGAGGTTTTAGGAGCAAAATAACAGGAACGGAAGAAATTTATGACATCAAGTGAATAGTAACATAGTTTATATGCTTGAGACAAAAGCCTGACAATAAGTTTGCTATAGAAAAGTCTCTAAAACATCTTGAACTTGTAGCCACAGTAACCATTCTCAGCGAACAAGACACCCATAAATCTAAAAAACGGCAAAAGCAAGTGAATATACATCTGTGTAATATTATATTATTGTTTCGTCCCATTACCATAAGAGTTTTAATTTGATATGTAATGTACATGTCGTAACGTACACTAGTAACTATACCTTAAGACGCTACAATTAACGTGTTCTAGTGAATTCCTACAGGTTTTCATAGCTCTTTTTCAGAGTTGACTTTTTCCTAGTTTATTGGCTTGTTTTCTCTAATTTTGTGTGTAAATTTTCAGGAATTTAATAACTCAAGTCATGACCCTGCGGATGATACAACGTTTGAGGTGAGAAAAAATCACAGTTTATACTATGCTTCGGTTTCACTATTTTTCTGCTCTGGACTTTTGTTAGCTCTATAGACGAGTTCTGAAGGTATACGGTACGCATATGGTATTCAGTTTTAATTTTTAAGAAGTCCTTTACAGTCTATGTAGTATAGACGTATTTCTGTCAATATAAGCAATAACAACAATTAATTTGCATGGTTAGAATATTGTTCATTTCTAGTACTATTACTCCATGTTTTGTATTCCTTTGTTCTACCAAATTTTTTACAAAGTTTGCTCCTTGATTTACGAAATTCCTATTTTATATATGTCAAGTCAGCATGTCACGTTTCAGTGTTCTCCCTGGGAAAAAATTTGTGGGTAGCGACATCCTGACGAGAAGTGCGCTGTGTTTTGAAGTGGCATGGGTGTCCAGTCTGATGTGGCTTTTTGTAAAGCACATTCGCTGGTTGTTTGATGTTTGTCATGCAGCTCTCGACGATGCCATTCAAAACTTGGTTCTGTTTGCGTAGCGGTGTGTTTGTGGGGCATAGCGGTAGGAGTGGAAGCGTAGCGGTATATGAGAGCAGCGTAGCAGGCCCCACGCAAAAACGCTCCAGGGAGAACACTGCGTTTTGGTCCTATTCACTACCAGGTTGCATGAAACCGAGATAATATATACATGCGCTTATTATACACTTATTTGATAACCTTGTAATCACGGCCAAAGCGATGTCTCCGAAGTTAAAAGTTTATAACGTTTTAAAGGCAAAGGTAATGATTTTACGTTCTTCATCGACATTTCATGCAAAAGTGCCTGAAAAGGGCTAGTTTATTTCGTGAATTCAGTATTTTAAGTTTGGGTTTAAGCGGTAATAATATAACACTATTTTCGCGACTCGTTCTGACCAGATTCTTTGGAAAAATTACCTTTCATTCAAGTACATGCCCATGCGTTTCATCTTGTCTTTTGGAGAAAGGTGTCAGTTAAAATTTGTAAACACAATGAAAGGAGGCTGGTATGAAACACATTTATAATTGCCTAGCACTTCACTACTGGATTTAATTTTGTTATTGACATGTAACGCCTTATGAGTATGGAGTTTGTGATTAGCATTAGCTTATCCTTGTCCCCGCTTGCGTGGTTTGGTGTTGCATTGTTGCAGTGTCCGTTGTGCCTTGGCTGTATGCTTTGTGTTCACATTATGCAGATCAAACGACTGCATCATTACAGTCAACATTCCAAGTCGTCGTCACTAGAATTGGCTGCCGATGAAGCACCTTCTGCTGTTGGGAAGGTAAGACGATGTAAAATTGTGACCAAACCTCCGAGTTTTATCTTAACTGAAACAACTTTGATTTATTGCCAATGCGTCAAGCGAACCAATTTATTCTTAGAGAATCTACCTTAACTGACAATCACATTGCATGCCAAATTGTTTTTATTTGAAATATATTACTTCTTGTTTACGCACTTGAAAACGTCAACTTAGAAGTTTATTATGCTCTGAGTCGCAATCATGAGTCTCAAGAATTTTTGTAACAATTTTTTGGAAGATTCTTCTTCCATCTCCCCGCAAAACGTAGCTGAGAAAAACCTTGCAGCTCTTGGCATGTAACTCCTACATCTCTTGTTTTTTATTTGATCGTGTCTTGTATCTAAAAGGGTATCTTACGTTTAGATAGTTGAGTAAAGGTAGATGAGCTGCCTTTTATCTGGGTATTCAACATCAAGCCATCTTATGAATAATTGCATATACCCATTTTTTAAAAAAGCATTAAGAAATAAAATACAAGCAAGTGGTATTACAAAAAATATTTATTTGGATGTAGTCCTTTCCCCATTAATGTAAGATGTACATTATGCTTTTTGTTTTTCACGGTATACCAGTACAAATTACTGCAAATTATAAACAAAAAATAGTAATAACTATTTACTTCTAACAATAGAATAATCACATAATTAGCGTTTGTTATACTCTTACAAATATGACAGTCAGCACATAAGACTTAAAACAAACACAAAGTAATATTGTGCCCCTTGCAGGACATCTCAATTTTTCTCACCCCCGAGTTCTGAATATTGATGGATCAAAAATTTGGAAAGGAAAGTCTATGTTAATTGAGTGATCATACTAGCTTTGCGGAGGCTTGCGCTCTTGGAGTGCCTCTAGGTTCCATTTCAGTAGGCTGACTATAGTGCAAGGATCTCTCGAAACATAGCACAGACAAATTTTACGACTGAAGAAATGATAATTGTTTTATTCCGTGGCCCCAACAGAGTAGACAGAAGGCTAGAAGTTTTGAATTTATACATTTGTACTTGCCTAAATAACCTCCAACCTTTCCGTGAAAAATTCTTAATTCGGAAACAAGTTGAAAAGTATCTTACTTTTAACGACAACAAAACAATTCTCCTGTGAAATGCTTGGTCTAACTGTCTGTGGACAAATTAACAAAGATTTTGTTTGACAGGACATTTTCAGTAATCAGAGGAAGCTAAACACGACATACTTGCATTGTTTAAGACTACCAAAGGCAGGAAAAAGTTAAAGAAAAAGACGATTTGTCAGTATCAGGTACTATCAACCAGGACAGTTCCTCCTTCTAATATTTAACAATACTTTCTTTTATTAAATTTTTGTCGGGAAGGTCTGTAGATGGGTTTCCTAAACTTGATGATTTTATTGCAAAACAATACTCTTGAAATAACTTTTACGGCCAAGGTACCATGCTGCCATGACGTCTGTTAGTATCGTCCATTTGAATATTCAGAAAACTGGAAAAGCCACGTGATGCCATTGGCTTGGCTGACGTTTACGCTATCTCCTTGCTTCTAGTTTATTTGCTTTTCTCTTATGAAGAAGTTGCTTTATGCCGAACATTCCTAAGTGACATCTCTGCATTCATGAATAACTGTTTATTCTGTATGATCTTTTGCAAGGTTCTACATTCTGAAAAAGATGACGAAATAGAAAGGAAACAAACCGCAGCAGCAACATTTGTTAATAGCTCATCGTCCGCGTCTCAAGCCACAGCAGTACCAAAAGTACCTCAGTTTGACTCTTTTTTATCGTCACCTACTACAGCAGCATGGACTAAGCCTAGTCTGTCGTCCTCATCAACAGCTACTACAGCATCATACGTACCTCAGTCGGACTTTTTTTTATCGTCATCTACTACAGCAGCATGGACTAAGCCTAGTCTGTCATCCTCTTCTACAGGTACTACAGCATCACACGTACCTCAGTCGGGCTCTTTTTTATCGTCAACTACTACAGCAGCATGGACTAAGCCTAGTCTGTCGTCCTCTTCTACAGGTACTACAGCATCACACTTACCTCAGTCGGACTCTTTTTTATCGTCAACTACTACAGCAGCATGGACTACGCCTAGTCTGTCGTCCTCTTCTACAGGTACTACAGCATCAAACTTACCTCAGTCGGGCTCTTTTTTATCGTCAACTACTACAGCAGCATGGACTAAGCCTAGTCTGTCATCCTTATCAACAGTTACAGCAGTACCAAAAGTACCTCAGTCGGGCTCTTTTTTATCGTCAACTACTACTGCAGCATGGACTACGCCTAGTCTGTCGTCCTCGTCAACAGTTACAGCAGTACCAAATGTACCTCAGTCGGGCTCTTTTTTATCGTCAACTACTGCAGTAGCATCGACTAAGCCTAGTTTATCGTTCTCATCTACAACTACAGCAGTACCTTGTTTTGTCTCGGTTTTATCGTCAACAACAACATCAGCATCACAAATTGCTCAGCCTTTCTCATTTTTATCGTCTACACCAGTTTGGAAAGAATCACAACGTAATACACTAGGCTCTACGAAATCCGAAGGCACTGCAATGACGCGAACTAAAAAACGTGGACCTATCTTATCAATTACTACTCCTGTGTACGGAGCCACAGAAGGTAATGACTTGGCAATACGCGATAAAGAAACACACTCCATGCCATATGAAGATGACGTCAGTTTGGGAAAGTGGAAAAGAACCGTTAAACAACATTTTCTTGACCGTCTTCTTTTTCCCTCCCATCGTCTCACGCCAGTTGACAAGAAAAATGAAAACTGGAATGCACTCTTCCAAACATCGAGATCCGTTGAGACACGTACTGAGCATACTAATCTTTCTATGGAGAATCCGACGACCAGCCCGCGGCACGATGATTGGCATTTCCCGGCGCCTTCTTTGGGACTTGTAGAGGTTGACCTTGGACAGATTTTTGATTCTAGTACGGCTGAGTTAGAACATGTCATCAATCCGTTTGATAACAATTCTAATAATGCATCTCCTTCGGATATCCTTGTTTGTTGGCTCCAGTGTCAGCATCCGCCAAAAAAAATCTTTCTCCCACATGGACATGGAACGTTAAGGACAAAAGAAGGGCACGTTATTTACACAGGAAACTTCGTAAAAGGTAAGTGCCATTTGCAAGATAATCTTGTTTTGTACTAGCTCCTGACTTCTGCCATCGTCTTTGGATCGTATTGCATGTCCTCTGATAGCAAGGGAAGCCTCCAATCTAACTGTCATGACCCACCGGAACGGATGGTTCGATAAGTCCCTCGCCCTTACGTTGGTGGTTTACCCTCATTCCTTCGAGGGATGAATCCGAATGCAAACCTACTAAAGGGTTCTAACACGGAAAGACAGAAAGAGGATTGAGTGGATTAGACATCAAACAGGAGTAAAAGACATTGTAAAAGAGTGTAAAAGAGCGAAGTGGAGGTGGGCTGGTCGCGTTTTTGAGAAGGAAGGACGGTAGATGGACAGAGAAATTAACAGTTTGGTACCCAAAAGATGGGAGGAGAAGACGGGGTAGACAGAATGTTAGGTGGGAAGATGAATTAAAGAAATTTGACAGGTTTTGGAGAA
>JANTCA010013579.1:6543-26293 GCA_024741275.1 Chironex yamaguchii | reverse complement strand
TGCTTCTTAATGTTGACTAACAACTTTCTACTGGTCTTTGCCCTTTGCAGTACCTCTTCATTCTTGATATGCTCCACGTAACTTATTTTTAACATTTTCCTATAAAGCCACATTTCAAAAACTTCTATTCTGCTGCATGCTTCTTTATTCAGTGTCCAACTCTAGCGACACATAAACTTAGGTGATATTCAAGGATCTCTGTTTAAACCACATCTTATGATTTTTAACTGATCAGAGATTCTCGTTTATTTAGTGACGTTGTAAGGGAGGTCCAAAGCTAGTTTTTCCATACATTCGACTAATATCCAAGGTCAAATGGCTAAAATGATTTTCAACAGCTAGACACATCGAAACAAAATCTGTCATGTACTTTCTTTGTTTACGGTACACACTTGTCGTACTAAGCACTTTGATAGCGTTTAAACACCTCTCAAAATGGTATAGGTTTAATTTCAGTAGATATTCATCCACTAATATAATTGATAACCAGGCTAAAAAGTCTTACAAAGAAGACATGACTTAGACTGATCAAATTATTGTTCTAGGATTTTGTCAAAAAACTTTTAACATTTACAGATGATTAATTTACACTCCAAATTAAATTGCTGAAAAATGAGGATATGTTTTAAAAAATATATAGCATCACGACATAAAGAGAGAACAGATGGTGTAAAGATATACCACACTGTACCAGTCAAGAAGGCAAAGCGGCAGATATAGAAGGAAACCAATCATAAAAGAAGGGAAAATAGTGGTCTGGTTGTTGTTATGGTGGTTGTTTTTCTTTAGCTGCCGACGCTTAAAAGATTAATAAATGTTACACTGTCACAGCCGCGTAGTTTAACATATTGGGCAACTATCTTGCATACCAGCTGTAATCATTGGGTTTGAAACAAGGATACGTTTGGTGACATAACCAAATGTAGCAAGTACTTTTGAATTTCCAACATAGATTCAATAAGAGCATGAATGATCGGAAGATACAGAAAAGGATATTATTTATTATTACAGTCTCAAGGCATAGACCAGCAGCAATTATAGACGCTTCCGCATAAAAGGAGCTCTGCGTTGTTAAAACGCAGTTGAGAAAAAGGAGACCGAAACTGATTAATCCTAACAACTCCGTGAGCAAGTTGGGCCTGGTATGAAGATGCTGGCATTTGAATACTTCTCGGATTCTTTTTTTGAAAATCAACGACCTGGAAGGGATAGTGATAGAATAAAAAGTTATTTAATGAATTGAGCAGAGAGGACGTATGAGTGTTTTGCTACTTAAGAATGGAATGAGAGTGCATCAAAGATTGGCTTGTAAGAATTTGAGTTGTAGCTCAACAACACGCCTGTTGGTAGTGGTGCCTGTAGAAAAATTCACCATGGGACAAACGACAGTGGGGAATATGGTACAGTTGAGCTAAAAGCACACTAAGATCAAGTGGAAAGCAAGTGAAAACGTATAAACATATTGACGGAGAGGTGAAAGAAAAGCTGTGAAATGCAGGGAAGGTAATGTTGATCAAAAACTCAAAAGATGATACGTGATGATACAAAAAAATGTCGATAGAGATTTTAGTGCAAAAACAAAACAAAAGCTGAAATGACTGCCAAAACATGCGATTTTGCCACCAGTCAACCTTAACTAGAAAATTCATAATGTAACAAGATGTATAAAGACTCCAATTTTCGGATTTTTGGCATAGCTAGATCGCCCTTGAAACTAAGTGTATTGGAGTGTCTGCATGAAAACAAGAAAACCAGGACCTTGTAGGCAAAAAGAGCTGTTTTTTCACTCGGACCCAATAATGCTTTGGTTTTTTCGCGTTCACTTTGTCTTTTTCTTTCTTGATTATGATTGGGTAGTTTCGATTCATATATGTCTATACCTACCTTCTTTAAAAAACTTTATGAAGATTCAGTGTCAGACGAAAAAAGCTTTTAAGTATGTGTTTAGCGCAATGTCGCAAATTTTCCGAGCGATTTTCACGTTTTGTACCACAAAGGGTTTTGCAACCGTAAGTGTAAATGTGGAAAGTATATGTCTTTTAGAGACATTTTACCAGCTTGCTGATTGGTATCGAAGCAATATACACTTGGAGACAAAACCTAATGAGGCAAACTCATTTAAGAATTCCTGTAAAGATACCTTTAGTTTGTAAATAGTGGGAGGACAAGAGACAAGATAAGCTATTAAAGTAAGGGATAGTTTTGTCAGGAAAAGTATACTGAAATAAGGTCAGAAGAAAGATTTGGAGATGAAGGTGGAATGTACAAGCATGTATAGATTATCGGTTTATGTTTCCGGTGGTCATGACAAGTGCAATGGCCAGGTATCATTGCCTAGAACAGTGAAACCAAACAAAAACTCATAATGGGATTAACTATGCCATGGAAGAAAAATATTTAAACATCAGAGAAGAAGAAAGGCTATATTAAGAATGGATTACATCCTATAGAGAAAAAAGTCTTAGGAACCACTAGTCAGGCGAAGAGGTTATGTGGCCAAAGAACTATTGAAATTGTTTCCAAATAGATACTGCTATAATAAGACCGAGTTTAGAAAGCTTATAAATGAATTACAAGTATAGAAGGTAGTATATATTCATTTGGTTGACAAGGGAGGACAATACACTAATAGAGAATTGAATGCCAGGGCATAAAGAAGCATAATTAAAGCAAGTAGACAATACAAGCTATTGAAGGCTCCAGATAGCATGTATCGCACCCTGTCACAGTGCAGTCGAGAAAGAAGGTTAAAACATCGTGACATGGTTTCCGCATGTACTGTATAGTTGAATTACGAAGGGAACTGCGGAATTTTCTGCAGAAAAATGAATTATGTTTTTCTCTGACTGCAATATAATACACACATTTGCCTGAAATGAAGCCTACAATTAACTGTTTAAAGGAAAATTTGCCCTTTTTCACCCAACTGCGAACAAAGATGAACATGTATAGAAAATTGATCCCAGGGGGTCAATGGTCTTTTGTCAGGATGGCTGTAATTTGCTGTTTCTACACAGAATGAAATTGATCTGTTCTTTCAATAATTGTTCAAGGAGACATGACTTCATGAATATATGCATTAGCCTGTATATTGACACTGGTGGTTACAAAACAGAATGAATTCTTACCCAAAGAAGTTCAGAGACAGTGAAAGTCACGTCATTGGTTGTGTTTGTCCTGATCTGGTCATTAGAGGTTTACTTTGGTTATTCCTTAAATATACAAAACATGTATGAAGCAGTCAAATACAATTTACCATGCAGTATTTCCAGTGGGAAGCGTTTAGTACCTGATCTCTTCAAACTCTGCTCTTCAAGAACACCCACGAGAATTCATCTAGGAAACACTATTTTACCCAATGTAAGGTATATGTCTTTTAATTTGGGAGAGCATATTTCTATATTTCGAGGGAGAGCCACGCAAATAAAAACTCTCCGTAGCGGCTATGATATGGAAGATTTGAAATTTGGGACTCATACGAAAAATGTGCTTTTGCTATATTCATTGAATACTAAAATACTTATATGATGACTTCAACGTACATTCTAAGCTCTAAAAACAGCACCAAAGAATACAGTTGTAGTCTATTTGCATCCAATGATATGTAGAAGTATTGCAATTTTCATGCAAAATAATTTACAAAATCGACAAAACGTTTAGCTGAAAGATATTACGTTTTTTAAATCTATCATTAAGAAGCCCTTATAGGATGATGAGAGCACATAGAATTCTTAGATTATCCCTTGCTACATAGATTGTGTTTTACAATACTCGTAAGTTCGTCTTCATTCATATCTGTATCTAAGAATTGCTTAAACAATGACAGAAGTAAAACAGGGATCAAGAGTTACTCCCACTGTTTGTAAAATAACAAAACTATCTTGGCAACTCTTTCTGTTTTGTCTTCTAAGAAGTCGAGTTATTTTTATTTGGTCTATAATTGTGTCAAGATACACTTGTTTTTCTTTCCGAAAAAAATTATTCTTAGATGTTACAGGTAAAGGGACCCCAATGAAGGTTTTAGGACGTCCTATAGTTATAAGAAGGTCTCTGTCACGTCCGAGCTGTTGCTTTGTGGAGATGTTTAAGATGAAGTTATTTCTCAGTTTTTAATTGTCTCTTGAAGTTATATGCCAATGGTATTAACACGGCGCTCATGCGCAAGAGCATTTTTCTGATCAAATTATGAACACAGCAAGGTGTGTTTATTCCTTGGTTATTTTGAAAAGTACGTTTTACAAATAAATATGTAACCTTAGTCACTTGGATTTTAGTATGGAGCCCTACCCATCCACTTGGTGCCTTTGATCAGACAAATGACTTTAATCACTTACTCTAGATGATGGTAGAAGCTATATTTTACTTTTATTTCACCTCATACAAATCATGTTTCCCGGCTGCTGAAAGAGATAAAGAAAGGACTGACTTGGTGTCCCCCCTCTGTTAGTAACATGTTATTGTTTAAAAACACGAAAACGACAAAGAAAAGCAAAAAGTTTCCATATCGCTTATGTTTATGTAAGAAGTTAGTGGTTACAGTTTCCATTGTTAGTTTTACTTATACAAATATGTATTTATATGTAACAAATTGCGTACTATTTAACAGCTTACAGCACAAATGTTGTTCTTTGATGATATATCATTTTGTGTTGCTGATTTTGAGTGACAAAACTTAACTAAACTTCCGCTGAAAAACATTGTTTACATCCTTTGACTAGGGATGACTGTGTAAAACGTATCCGACTGCCAATAGCAAATCCAACCTTAAACAAATGGATCTTACTACCGAAATAATATTATTGCAAAATGAAGCATGTTATAATTCCAGCCAAACGACGAAAACTGTAACTTAAAGAAATAAAAGATAATAATTATATTTAGCCTAGAATCGCCCAAAGATATTTTGGCTTAAAGCCAACAGATATCTCCAGATTATATAGTTCTTCCTTTAGAAAGAGACGCTTCTGATGTTAGACCTTTGAATTGATATAGGAGTATACTGACAAGACTATAGCCCTTGACTGTCATATTCAACGGCAGCAGGTGGGGGTGGGGGGACAAGGAAAGGCACGGGGCTCCAAGAAAAAATATAGGCCCTTTTCTCCCAGGAAATGCCGTTTTTCCTTTAGGAATTACCGTCCTTCCTTTCATTAAAATCTCTGTAGTGACAAAAACGGTGAGGCCTTTATTATGTCTACTACTGGAGCTTCGAAGTTAGAAATTCGGACAACTAACAAAACAATAGAAGTTTGTATGAAAAGGAAAATGTCAAAAGAAACACTTAATCTTTAACCTCACATATGAAGCTGTTCTCGTTTCACCTTGTTCAAGTTTGCTGCATATGATTAATCTAAAGCCCATCCTAAGGATAAGGACAGGTCCTTCCCATTCCCACCGTGGCTCCGCCACTTTTCATTATCGGAGTTTTATATCATTCGTCTTAGTAAACGGGTTTTATCCTTGAACTTCATGCTATTCGAGAAGCATATATTATTTAGTTGACCCTTTATTTAGATCTTTTTTGTCAAATCCATGAGGTTTACTGAAACAAGACTAAAGCAGTGGAATCTATATAACGTGGACAGTTTCATAAGACGGACAATAACTTCATGCGCGTAATGCTTTTTAGTATCAATTCTACTAATGCATTCATTTGGACGTGCAATGAGACAAAACCGTTCATTTAACAACAACCAAACTTCACCCCCTCTATTTCCTTTTTCAGTTGCTATTGTTATCTTTAAGGCCCCCATTCGGACCCTCAGTATCTACGGTCTAACTAATTGCTTATCACTGTTTGACACTTTCACACTACCAGTTTTGTTTTTTACCGCGCCATCCGGTGTTTTGTTATGATTTACTGTTTTCCAAATATAAATTTTATCATATAATTTTGTCGAATTACTCATGCGACAAAGTCTGTTGCCGATGGCCGGCTCTTTACAATTGGAGGGTAAAATTACTCATCTTACACCTTACTGGCTATACGGTAGCCCCGCAGCGGTACATTCTAGTTAGCCACTTAGTATGCGAACTTTTACAGTTATAGATCACTTGTCCAAGGTGTTTAGAAAGGTCAGAAAAGCACAGCAGCGGTGTCAGCAGCGGTGTCAGCAGCCGCTGGGTGGGCAGGAGTGGTAAGAAAGTAGAGGGGGTCCGAGAGCGAAGTCCCTAGGAAAAATCGTCATAATCACACTCTTTTCTGCTCAGGTAAACGCCTCTCTCCAGATCTTGGAAACACCCGCTTTAGTTTTGAGAAACGCCCTTCTTAACATGTGATGTTGCCTTTTAATACAATGTAATATAAAAGCGATGCTCTTGCTGTCAAAACACGAATTACATTGAGATGCCCTGCTTCCCCTTTATTGTTATGTGATTTCCAGCAAAATTTGGACAACCATGTTTTTCAAAAGTGGGGGTTACGACCCTCTATACTCCCCCGTGAATCCGCCACTGGAAAAGCACTATGATATGTTCGAGTAGCATCTCTTTCCCTTAGAATTATCAACCTGGTTCTTACATTCAATACCTGTTTTTCTTTAATGTTTAGTAAAATTCTTCATGAAAGGACACCCGGAACGTGCACAAATATATTGCAAAATGCTTTTCTCTTAATTGGGAATCTACTGCGGTTTAACCGGTATTTTAAACAGAAATTCATTGGCGTGGCCATAGGGGGTTATGTGGGAGCAATTGTCCCCAGTTGGCGACCTGTGGTCCTGAGGATTCCTTCAATGCTCTGTTTTGTAGAATAACTCAAAAATTATCACATTTCGTGATCTCTAGTGGCAAGTGACATTTAGAGATGCATTCTAAGCCTGGTTTCAATTATCCAAAAAACTGTATCCTCCTACTCAAAGCTACAAAACTTTGCTGCTTTTCAATCACAGTAGAACAATGTGAAATTCTCTTTAATTTCTCCGAGATTTGCCTTTGGTTTTCTAAAACTTGACGTATATTGCAGTACTATTTAGCATTTTCCACCACAGTTGATATGATAAAAGGCCATTGGCAGGGAATTAAACGGCACTTAGTCTTTCTGAGTAGTTCATTTGCATGGACACCTCCTTACTTTGGGATGGATTCGATAACGATTTCGCCACCTACAAAGAATTGTCAGAGAAAAAAATTTCTGAAGTTTTGTGTCTAGAAGATAAGCTAGTTTATTATTACAAGGACGCCTAACATTGGACGAACGAGTCCTCTACCAACACAGCCGTGTTACCTCCACTCACATTTACCAGACAACTAAGGTTGTCAACGGATTTTGTCAGAGAAAGAAATGTTTATATACTTGATATGGAAGTCAGGCGTCAAAACAGGCTTTGTTTTTAATGTACAGAAAGATAGTTGACTTTGAGTAACAGGAATAGAGAAGAACTGCAGCGATCTCGTGAGAAAGTCTCCTTCGGTAGAAAATTAAAGGTGTTAGTCAACAAAAAAATATGAACAAAGTGATAATTGGAGAATTTTTAAAAAAATAAGACTAGGTATGTAAATTATTTGCTTTCGTATTTTGGAATCTAAAGTTATGACTTGGGTACAGCTGCCCGAGTATTTGAATGCTATTGTTCTGTAACACCCACTAATATATTTTGGTTATAGTCAGACCCCCATCGGAGTATGGATTATTTATGTCGAGACAGCGATTTAGACATCGGTATATGCGTAAGTTCGTAACAGGGAACGATCAATTAGACTGCCATTTAGCAAATGACTTCTTACAATGAGATGATGGTCAACTATAACAAACATGTTTACATGTATTCTACAGTGACTAGCGATATACAATAACTGATTTTGAGCAAGAGAGGTTTTTTCTAGCTATACCTTCTTATCGCATGAGAGATTCCGTGATGTAACTTGTCTATTTTAAAGTAAAACGTCACGACAATTGAAGACATGGCTAGTAAGCAATTGAACAAAAAGGAATGCTTGAAAATTGGACTACTTGTTCTTGCAAACGTAATCAGTCATTTGATTGGAGCAGGAGTATTTATGTATCTTGAAAAAGAAAGCTATGAAAAGTTATACGATATCTCCAAAGTGAGTGGCAATAAATCGATTAGCCATGCAACTTCAAAAGCAGAACCAACGCCAGAAGCCGAAGCCGAGCCAAAAAGTGAGCCTGAACCGGAAGGAGAGCCCAGACCATCCACGTTTTCAGCCAGAGAAATGATAGAGAAAGTGTTAAAGTCCAAGTTAAACTCTACAGATTTTCATCAGATACAATTATTACTGAAATCAATGGAAACAGCAGGAACCAACGCATTTTTTATGCCAAAATGGAAGAGTGAGATCAGCTGGGGAACTTACGTTCGTTGGCTATGCTTCACAGCAGCTACAGTTTCCACTATAGGTAAATATATTCTTTATTACGTACAATATTTTGCAAATGTAGTCAGTCAGATGCTGCTCTTAATGTCAAAAACATAAATGAAACGGTTCTATTCTAACGACTGAAATTCATTACAAGTACATTGTCATTAGATAAATTTATGACTGATAGTCTGTTTTTTACTTTGAAAGGCTTTATTTGGTTCTTGGGAGATGAAAAGTTGCTCTACTTTGGCAAATTAATATTTTTGGCCAATAATAGGAGACATTTAAGGCATACTAAGCCTTCCTTTCGTCATCTGTCTATCCAGAAACAGGAAACTTCTCGGCATTTCTCGACATATATATCTATTTACGAGTTTTCGGTCTGAATGGCATTTGTCTGAAAACAAGGTGTAAATGAATCGTTATTTAGTCAAAGTGAAACCAACAATTGTCAGGGCGTAATCAATGCATAAACATTTTCTGTAAGATCAACGCACTTGCGATATTTCAGTAAAACTATCCCGTTAAAATGTGTATTGGTACCTGCATTTGAATTTTTACGTACATCACGGTTTATTTTGAAAACAGCACAAACAGCATTTAAGCTTTGGGATCTTAATTTCCTGTGAAGAAATTCAAGAGTGAACACAAAGATCTCGGCTAAGCTCATGGGATATAATTTAGAAAAACACGTTGTTGCAAAAATCAAGTCCTTACAAAAAGGAGTTTCCATTCATTGGATTTTTTTACATCAACATACTGAATATGGCTTGATCGTGTCGAAGGTTTCTGGAATTATTTTCCAGTTTTACTTCACATAAGCCAAATTGTTACAACTTATTAATACGATGTTCCTGAACTAGTTAGAATCACTTGATGCAGCAGTGAGAGCCACAGAATCTAGACTTAGTATTTTTGAGAGGCTCCATCAACATTGCCTGTGTTTAATTCATGCTTTTATGGCTTTCAAATATTCTCTTTAAGGAAAATCAGAGAAGCATGGTAGAAAGATGGCATATTTTGAAGATTGAGCAACAAGTTGAAAACACGTCTTATTGCGTTTTCCCCAACAAAAGTTTTGTACGCAAAATCTGACTTCTCCATAGGTCAACACAATATTGAAAATGAAGAGTGTGATAGGTTGCGCAAGCAACAACGTTGCAATAATTAACAGAGAAAGCGTATCTTTTCATCTCAGTTTCTTTGAACTATGGTGATCTTTTTGTAGTTGTTTCTACAGTCCTGCATTCTATCCGCACTCTTTTTTCGTTTTCCGTCCATTAGTTGTCACTTTTAAGCTCATTGTCATGTTTGTATTACCAAACGACTTTTCAACAAGCAATGAATTAGAGCGTTGGACAGATATTGCCAAGGTGACAAAACTTACGTAGACTTCACAACATGGCAGTGAAGCGAGGCTAGTAGATAGGCAAATGGGAAACATATATTGAGATTTTGAGGTTTTTATCTGGATGACAGTGTTTCATCTCCAAGTTTTGCATTTACAAGCCCTATAAAATTTTTTGCTTGTCTTGTCGACACAAAACATGGAAAAGAGAAAAACATAAATCTGATATTACTGTATGCTATAACCAAATATGTGTCGACTCAAATGGACAACAAAGTTATTGCACCATTCTATGCGTTGTCGTATACCTGAAAACATCATACAAATATTTTGAAGTGTTTGGCTTTTCCTTTATCATTAGTCTGCTAAGGGCATTATATCCTCAAAATAAACAAAAACGAGATCTATCCGATGCTACGGAATACAGTATGTAATATTTTATACCCATGATTACACTTACATCAACTCGAAATCTATCTTTGTTACATAGGTGAACTACCATGTATGCATGTAATATATTATATATATGTAACCCTGAAAGAGATCCAACTGCTGGCAAAAGCCACTCCCATCAGTCACCACTTTTTTATGTAATATGCTTTCCTTCTACAATTTCAATCAACATTTGTCTTTTCTCGGTTACCAAGCTCTTCCTCTTTCTAACATCGACCATCCTGTCATCTTGTCACATGGCCCTCATCTCCTCTAAGCCATCTTATAATCGTTTGTTTGATTTCTAATTCGTTTGTTTCCTTTTAATGTCATGTTAAAGATCCTTTTCTCCATTGCTGGATGTGTAGCTCTTAGCATCCTATTCTTTTGTCAATGACCACGTCACCTTGCATATGCAAGGAATCGCGTATTGGTCATATACTTTCCTATTTAAGGCTACTAATATCCTGTAATGTTCAAAACTGCTCCAAAAACGTCCAAATGACAACCATTAGCAAATACTAAATATTACTCATTGGAGGAAGTATTGAATATTTTATCATTTCTCTCAAGCCATCCATTCTTGCATAAGGGTTAGATATTCCTACTAATGAAGGGAGTGTCAGTAACTCAGCCACTGGTATTACGGTAGTAGTTTTCATACCTGTCAGAAAATTGAAATACGTTTAGCAATTCACTACACTGTCGTCTAGTCAACAATGCCTTGTATTGCCATGTGCTCCGATTAAAAACGAAAGTTGGACAATAGTTCCTTGATTAAACGTGTTTTGGTTTTATCGTTTCGACTTTTGCCTTTAGTCTGCCAAAACTATCCTATTTTGACCGTCTAATCGTACCGTCTTCTACTGCCATTATGCCACAGGGGTACTTTGATCTTTTATAGTAAAGATTATTATACAACATTAGATCCGAGTAAAGATTTACTATGTTTTATAAAAACAATGGTCAATTATATGTGCACCTAAAACTGAGTAAGGTTCATGCTAATAACTTAAAGTTGTTCAAAACAATTGATTGGTTTAAAGTACATGGAGTCTCCAAATATTCTCGTAATATGTACATTTGTTTGCCCAAAGTTCAAATTAGCCCAATCGTATAGAAAATCACATTCTGCATGCTATGTCCTAAGCCTTTGTCTTCCATTCTGCCACACTGTATGCGAAAGAGAAATCGAAACACTTCCGATGACTACCAAAGGCAAGAACAAATCCAACAGAAGAGTACTTAGTTACTCACAATGATGTAAATCGTTAGCAGATAACAGTGAGATGGGCGTCTTGTAAGAATGCATGACAGGAGATTGGCAACAAGACACAAAATGAACTGCAAAAAGAAAGAAGAGCGTAGATGGATAACGGAAGACAAAATCATACGGAAATGGATAGAGAGGCCAACTGACCGACGTATCATGGAATGTCGCTCGGTTTGTTACTGATATGGATCGTCCATCTTCAATGGAAATGTCTTACTTATGTCCTTTTAGATCAAGAGGTGTGTCCATCAGAGGGGTTTTAGTTAAGCTCTACATGAAGCAGGATCTGTCTCTCTCACACACTTTGCTTATGCTTCTGTTTAGTTTGCTGGCTCTACTGTATCAATAAATCCGTCACCTTTTGTAATACTCCGATGAAAATTTAATCGATATGTTGAACTGGTTTTCTGTTAATTAGAACTAGATTTACGGTAAATATTTTTGGCAGTGGGTTTCCTGCAAGTTAATAATGGTAATTGACTTGAGTATGGAAAAAAGGTTTTCCTTGTCACTTGATTTTCATATGTTTTATTAGTGACGTAATAGCTGATTGGCTGATTCTAATGCTTACCATTGGAAAATAAGCATTTTGTGAGATTTCTGTTACGTCCTTTCATCAATGGCATTTTTGTCGTGACGAACATATATGCTAGTCTGTAAGACTGTTATTTTTACATAAGACTCGGTCGGCTCTGTTGGAAAAAATAGTGTGACAAAAATGGTCAATTGGTTGTTAAACCGACAGGCACGGATTTCAACATACACAAAGGAAACCTAAACACTAATGTTCAAATTTTCTATCCTTAGTTTGACTTATCCAATAGATATATATGTATTTGCCATATATATATATATTTGTCAAGGAGTGGATTCTTACTAGAATAGTTGCGCTAAGTGGGATCCGACTGGGCTCGAACCCACAGCCCTCTGAATCAAAACCAACTCTCAAACTTCTGTGCCACTACGGCACAAAGGTTCGGTGTCCTTAGTAGTCCTTAATATCACGAGCTGTGCTCAGCGGTGGGTCAGGGGCAGTACATACATAGATAGGACTTTGGACGTCCTCCGCCTAAATAATTAATAAATTAAAGTAAATAAGAATAATATACATAAATATATATAACGTAACAGCTAATACTCACAGTAATGCATACAAAGTGCACTATTCGTGGACGTTTGAATACTATTTTCACCCGGATAAATTACTATTAAATTACTACACACTGGTGCTTTGATCTATATTTGATGTATTTGCCATGAATGGAACCTTACTTAATTCGCTGCACTGAGAGAGACCTGAGGGGTATCGAAACGACAACCTTCAGACACAAAAGCCTACACTCAGAAAGGTTCAATGGGCTATGATTATCTGACGATAAGTAGAGAGCAAGATGGGTACACAGTTGTATTCGAAGTGCGGAAGTAGCATGAAGAATACAGTCGCCTTGTCAATGTCTCTGTCACCCTTTATTGGCAATCATTAAAAGAATGGTGTGAGAGAAGAAGTTTTTGGTAAGACAATGTAGGCATAGCCAAGTTCTAGCAATGGGCGTGATAACTGTATAGTAATAGTAATGACTTGGAAAGAAATTGTTTAATTTTTGTTGGACATATCTGGGCAGAAAAACAGAAAAGGAACACGAACACTAGTACATCAATTAGGAAGAAATGTTTACCATCCTTGATGATAATAGTTCCTGCCCAGTTATTGTAACTTTTACAGATCGCTTTTGGTTCCATCTAAAATTTACTAAGTACTAAATGCGGTGCTATTTCTTATCTTTGCCCACTTTTGCAATACCTATGTAAACTTTGTGTGTCGGTTTAATTTTAAATGCATAAACTAATTGCAACAATGAACAATAGCGCCGATAACAGGAGATTTCCATATGTCATTCCTTTGTTTAATAAGACGTTGATTAGTCTTTCAAAGATGTTGTCTTAACGCACGAAATTTTTCATGATATCTACACATCCATTAACAATTGATTTGCACATAATCACGCAATAAATTTTTTTAACTTTTAATGGGATATTTTACAGTAATCACTTGATAATTACGAAACCTTGACGCAAGTGAAACGAAAATGTCTAAAACTAAAATAATGGTTAATAGCCAAGATTTTAAAGTTTGTTGTAGTTACATACTGGCTATGGTTATAGCCACTTGCCCAATGTCAGTAAAGAATTGCTTATAAATGTTTAATCTGGAGTATTGTGATCACTTTTGAAAGAAAGCGCCTCTTTAAGCGGCAAATGTAAAGACCAGGATGTAAAAGACTGGAACGTGACTTTGAAATACGTTTTTGCCACCACAATGTTAAGATATCGGAAAATGTCGAAGACAATTTCAATGGAGGCATACGTAGTTATCGTGTTGGCAAGCTAGGGTAACCTAAACAACAGTAAAAATATCATTTAAGGAATGTCTGTTTTACAATTGGGTGGTCTGCTTTATTCTGTTTACGTCAGGCAATGAAAGAAACATTTATTTGCAAATTCCAATATTTTGCTCTCAAGAAACATAGAACTACGACACCAATAATGTTATAACCTTGACCTCGCTGTCGGTGGTCAAAAATCATTGGCATAGTTTGAACATTATAGTTGTTATTTCAAAACGAAAATAGAGCTCGAGGAAAACGATATTTATTTAATTAACAAGCTTTTTGCTGTTACTCTTCAGTTGACCTACGTCGCTAACCCTTACTGTATATATTTATCAAGAAATACACTTTAAAATCGCCTTGAATAATTTGTGACATTGCGCTAAAACATACTTAACCGTTTTTTTGTGTGACACTCTCCGGGGTATGAAATGTCATAAAGGAAAATATAGCTATATATCAAACTTTTTGCAAGAAGAGTGGATCAATCAATAAGTAGAAGCACTCCGAGAGCGCAAACCTCCGCCAGGCCAGTATTATTATTCAATTAGTGGTTTTTGTCTGTCAATATGGTGACTGGATTATCTTTCAGGAGCACTATGAAGATTTTATTACCGAAAAAGTGATCCAGAATCCGGGATTTTATTCGGATCATCCCCAAAATTTAATGGGATGTCACGTGGATCAAGACTGATCGTCTGACTTTTTCATGAGCATCCGTCTGGTGTGTTTTGAGTAATCCTGCTGACAGACAGACAAACAGACAAGCAGATAATCAGACAAACATACGGTGATCCCAATCACCACCAAAAATTTATCATCTTTACGTAAGCCCGTTTCTGACCTATTCTGAAAATTTGGTTAAAATCGGTCCATAACGAGTTATTTTGCTAACAAACAAACAAGCCTTAAAATATACAAAACCCGATAAAAACATGACCTTCTTGGTGGAGCTAACAAGAAACACAAAAGACAAAGAGAAAATGAAAAAGACTAAAGCGTTATTGGAGGGTCCAAGTGAAAACATGAACCTTTCTTACTACAGAGTCTTGGCTCCTCTGTTTAAAAGAGCAGTTATGTGCATTGAAGAGATTGCGAATGTATTTTGTAAAACATATTATGGAGTCATTATGTGATTTTTGGTGCAGAATTCAAAGACTAGTGAATTTGTGGTAAGTACGTGAGAAGACACTTGGTATTGGCAGACAATTTATTTCAATAGCTCATGATGGATGCGGTTAATTAAGGTAAAAAGAAAAGACATGTCTTAAAGCCAAAGAATGGGATGACTGTCCTGTTTAATGACAAAACTCATAGACAAATCCCTTACTGATGTTATAGCCCAAATAATTATCAAATTCTTTCACATTGCTGAGCTGTTGAAATAAAAATTGCAAAAGACATAACAGTTTAGTTATTCAGTGTTCGAGGTGTCCGCGCTTAACAGCATGCGCTTGCATCATTGAGATCGAAAATTCTTATTCATCTGCGTTGTGTCAGTGCGTTAGTGCTTAATGGAAGAAATAACCAACCACCTCTTTTACATTGCAAATATACAGATTTTTTGTCTTGCAACTTATCAACAGAACCGATGAAGCATCGTGATGCAGATATTGTACCGCGTGCTTAAATATTACAAGACACTTCAACGGTGTTCCGATGACTACATCTTATCGGATCTGTACATCTTACGTAGCGCATAGATTTTATCAATTGTTTAAATGTAACCAGACGCGCAAAAGTTCAAAATACTAAAATTTTGCTCGGTACTTGACGTTTTACAGATGTTATACAGATGCTAAACTCGTGACAAAACATACGTCATAAAATTTGGCTATAGTAATCAATTTAAAAAATTAGGATTTGTTTATATACAGAGTGATGGTCAACCATACCGTGTATTGTGATGATTTAGTAGGTATTTCTCGTGTTTAACAGAGGCAAAGCTGACACTTTGTTGTCAAAATATTTCGGCGTTTTTCCTAAGCTTGGCAACAAAAATTGATACCTTTTGAATTTGAAGAAAAAACCCAGTGAATTAGTTTTTATATATTCTTTTTTTCAAGCTTGTACACTCAAACGTTTTCAAATTTCGCGGTTTAAGAAGTTGTTTTCGTTTTGTACCACGATACGTTTTAGAGTAATCCAAAACCAAGAATGGCATGTCTTTCCCCGGTTTATTTTAAAATGACATGTTGTAAACGGGTATCACCTTTCCTGGTAAGCTTAACTCTTACCTGATACTTTAATCTTACCAGGTGCGTAAATCTTGTAAGGTGCTTAACTCTTACGAGGTTCTTATGTCTTAACAGTGCTTAGATCATACCAGGTGCTTAAATGTTATCAGGTTCTTTCGTCTTATGAGGCGTTTAAATTGGAGGTTTGCTCTCTCGGAGTGCTTCTAGTTTTAGCTGCCTTGTTGCTAAGTAAAGTCACTTTACCAAGGTACGAGTATCCCCAAACCTTTTACCATGAATATCTACTTTTCGATATGTCCGTTTGAACGAACTGCTATCAAATGGCTTGAAATATCATGCAGATTTTCTTGTTCTAGGCTATGGAAATATTACACCTCAGTGCAACGAGTCAAAGATTTTCCTTATTCCGTATGTCCTGGTAGCAATTCCGCTACATCTAAGCTGTCTGGGATTCGTTGGAAAGCTTATCGGAATGACGCTGCGAGCTTTGATCCGCTTTGTTGAGATAAAAATTCTCAAAAGAACTGAAGTCAACAGAGAGGAAATGAAGTGCTTAATCTCAACCTTTATGGTAATGTGGTTTTGGCTTATCTTTGGCACAATTGCAACCGAGAAGATCACCCATTGGCGTTTTCTTGATTCCTTTTATTTCATGTTTGTCACCTATACAACTATCGGGTATGGAGACTATGTAGTCGGCACTGTGGCAGGTCCTACCTATGACGGATTGATGCTAATGCATTCTATTGTTGGACTTGCTCTGGTGGCTGGCGTTTTGGATGGCATCGTCAATGTCCTGGTCAAAAAGCAAGAAGCTGAGACTGCCGAGCACAAATCAGCTACCAGGTATGTACTATTAATTTAAGATTTTATAGTTACCAGTTGGCAATTGTTGTCATTTATTTTCTTTATAAAGAACGACGACAAAGCTATGGTGAAGCATTCAGACAACATTGTTTGTAAAATAACTTTGAACTGTTCACAAGTTCTGTATACCTTGTGACTAAAATTGTTAAACCGTCAAATATGCAAGTCAAAGCAAACTACTGGTTCGCTTGATGTGACGTGATGCGCAGAAAACCGTCAGGATAAAGATCTAGGAAACAATGCACATTGTCTCTTGGTGGCTCGTACATATCAGTAAAAATGCGAAATGAGAAGCTTTTTATTGAGAATACTTGCAACGTAAGGTGATTTTAATTTCCTGTACTCTTTAACATGTCTTAAATTTCGTTTCAATGTGCACTCAGGATCAATTTTTTCTTGACGCAAACGGATATAAATTCAAGAAAGTGGTCATGACATTAATAGTGTACTGCTGGAGGGATATCGCGTCTTTGGCTTATGTGGCAACTGTGGTATGAATAATATGCGCGGCAAAGGAAGCTTTGAAGAATGGTATGAATTATTGAAGTTGAAAGGAAACAAACTGTCCTTTACTATTGGTAAAATAGAAGAGAGAGGAAAAAGAATTAAGCTAAAATTATCGTTTAACCGTGATACAATTGTATAGAATTGCTTTCATTGATAAGATGAATCCGTTAAAGTAAATGTGATCCACCATAAGGACATCGTTGATGTCGAAGTCAATAGAAATACTTCATTTGCACATCACACCATGAAACATCATTCTTGAAAATGCCGATAAAACAGACGTCTTATGAAGTTGGTTTCAAAAAGCATCCTGCCACTAGATTCTAAGAATTGCTTTTTCTATGTTATGCAAATAAAAACGCATTTTCTCAAGCCGAGTCTATATTTTGCGTAGTTCTGCATGGTACATAAGTCTAAGGCGTCAAAACGCAAGGGCATGAAAGTCGAAATGTGAAATTGTCAATAAACCCTACCACGAGCTAACAAAAATACTGTGAGATTTTTGTCACTCAGTGTCCAAAAACTACAAATGCTATCAATTATATAGTTTTGCATCTTTTTCTGAATAGTGTACTCGTAAACCTGATTGGGAACATTGCAATAAGACATTTCCAAAATTATGTTATTTAGCCTCTACAACAAAAATCTTTGTTGAGTAACGATCGCGTCAAATTACTTACTGCCAGCAATACACTTTCAGTTTCTTATCTCTACTTATATCTCAATTTATGTCTTTTTATCAGTGAGCAAACAAAGTTGTCTGTTTTTATTCCAAACAATAATTATTCTATCTGATATTCATATTCACTTTAAAGTTCAAACGAGGCATCCCTCAGCAAAGTCTCGACCTCCCACAAAACAAAACCTTTGACAGCAATGCTTGCTAATTCTACTGCTGAGTGTTTTGTAAGGTATCTTTGAATTAATTATTTATTAGTCTAGCCACATTATAATTATTATAGTGGTATGTATATTGTCCTTTGCTTTTTATGTGTATATGACTATACAATGAAATAATACTTTTGTTGATTTGCAGAGAATCCGTATGGTCTAGATCCAACAATGTGTTTCCGCTGACCTCAGGCATTGTGAAACCACCAATTTGTCAATGTGCAGAGCAGAACAAGTCGTTGTATTCAATGTCAAACATGGAAAAGCGTGATCATTTCACTTTTCTTCCTTCTGCAATATCTTAAAATGATAGGAAAACTGCATCACATATTCTCGTACATCCAACTAACACAAAAACATATTAAGTGTCAAGAATATTAACATTGTCTTACTTCTTCGATGTTTACCATGAAACGGTACAATAACTGCTGTATAACTAACGTGATTTCAACTTTTATCAGCTGCAGTACATTAGGCATAGCAAAGTCACTTATTCTTGATATCATCGTTTGCTTCTTTAAACCTTGCTATTCTTATTCTTGTCGTTATCTTTTTCCTTTTCCTGCTTGTTAGTATCTTTTGGCAACATTGTTACTAACATCGGTTTGCCTACGTTCCCATGGCTCCCATATGTTCCCATTGATTTTTTACCTCTTCATCAATGAATTGTAGCAAATTTAATTATTCTATTATAGCTTCTTTTGCACCTGGTCTCTCTCATTCATTTACTTTCCATCGCTTCTGTATTTAGACACCTCCCAAAGAATTGCGACAAAAACTACTTCTCGTACGGTATCTTCTTCTAGAATAAATTCCTCAATACGTTTCTTCTTTACTATTACAAAGACTATGCATTTTCATTAACTTATTCTTGAGACGTATTTGATGGAACAGCTCTCAAAAAGAAGCATTCCATCTAAGTTTTCTAAGGTCTTGAAAAGCATAGTTGTGATAGCGCAGTAATTGCTTACGTAAGAGACTGTCTGCGAGAGCACTGTATGCTTAATTTCCTGTATCTATCTCTTAAGTGCTAAGCGTCAAGCAATACTACATCATGTCTCATTTGTAAAGTTTTTGGCATGATCTTATAATGGATTGGAATCCACTATCTCTTAAACGCTGAACTACTAGACTTCTGTTTTAATAGTGAAACGCCAGGTTTTTTGCGTTAAACACGAAATTAAAATATGGTCAATCACTAATATGCGTCTACTTCACGTGAAAAACAATAATTTTGTCTCTTCTTTTAACCACTTTTTTATTTTGATTTTACTTGTGTGTGTTTGAGGGAGTTTTGTTTGTTTCCTTTTCAAATTTTCATCTATTACCTTTGATAGAGAGTGAACAAAATGGACTTTGTTATAACCCAAGACGTTTCATTAATTCAAAAGACTTCCTTACATAATATGCTTGCATCACGAAAGCACAAATAAATCAGGATTTATCTATCAGTTCCTACCTTATGAAGACGTCGGCGTTTTGCTTGAATGAAAGATTCCTCAAACAGTTTCTAGTCAATCATAAA
>JANTCA010013568.1:0-26295 GCA_024741275.1 Chironex yamaguchii | reverse complement strand
TTTTTGTTATCAACGAGTGTACCTTTTGGCATTCACTGATTGTCAGCAAACGTTTTTGAAACGGTCTTCACTATCAGAAAATGCACTTTTAGAATTCTATGATTGTTAGCATTCGTTTGTTGGAAAGCCTTTTATTATCAGCTAGTGTACTTTTTGTCATTCCTGTTATTGCCAGCATCCGTTTTTGAAACGGTTTACATTATCAGTTAGTGCATTTTTTTGCGTTCATTGGTTGTCGGCAAGCGTTTTTGAAACGGTTTTGATTATCAGCAAGTGCACTTTTAGGATTCTATTATTGTTAGCATTCGGTTTCGAAAAGCCTTTCATTATCAGCTAGTGTACTTTTTCTCAATTGAAAAGTGTTTCATGATCAGCAAATGCACTTTTTGGCCTTTATTGATTATCAGGATCCGTTTTTGATAAGCCTTTCATTTTCAGCTAGTGCACATTTTTGCCTCCATTGATTGTCAGCAAGCGTTTTTGAAACGGTTTTCTTTATCAGCAAGTGCACTTTTAGGATTCTATTATTGTTAGCATTCGGTTTCGAAAAGCCTTTCTTTATCAGCTAGTGTACTTCTTCTCATTTGAAAAGTGTTTCATGATCAGCAAATGCGCTTCTTGGCATTTGTTGATTATCAGGATGCGTTTTTGAAACGGTTTTCATTATCGGCAAGTGCACGTTTAGGATTTTATGATTGTTAGCATTCGTTTTTGGAAAGCCTTTCATTATCAGCAAGTGCATTTTTTGTCATTCCTGTTATTGTCAGCATCCGTTTTTGAAAAGTGTTTCATGATCATCAAGCGTAATTTTTTCATTATATGATTGTCATCATGCTTTTTGGAAAAGGTTTTGGTTCTCAGTTAGTTTTATTTTTGGGATTTACTGATTGTCAACGCGGGTATTTGAGAGGGGTTTCGTTATCGGCAAGTGTACTTTTTGTCATTCAATGATCGGCAACATGCGATTTGAAAAGGTTTTCATAATCAGAAAATGTATTTTTGTCGATTTCTTTTCCTTTTAATTTCTAAGTTAATCTTTGCAGATTGACATCGAAGTGACAGCACAAGTTTTAAAGCAAGTTGCGGTAATGAAATTTTTAAGGTCAGCGATCGTAACAGATGTATCGTTTGAATGAGCTGTTGTTATTTCTCGATCAAGTCACTAGGCTGTAAGTTCTGGGCATAAAGGATATATTTCCCTGAAAAGATAATACTATGTTGGATTGTGCTTAGATGATAATAGGTTCTCGGTTGATTATTTGTAGGTGTATATGTTACTGGAGCCACCATGGCGTAGTGGATAAGACAGCGATCTTGCTAATCATCGATTGCCAGTTCAAATTCGCGTCACCACAAGCAAAATGCAATTGTTTATTGAAGGTAACGAGAGCCCACTCTCATAAAGATCACTTCTTGGTAAAAAGAATTTCATAAGTCTGCAATGGAAAGCAACTACGCTCTACAACGAGAATGCTACAAAATATTGTGTACCTAGAATAGACATAGACTTTGTAATACTAAATAGATAGGTAGATAGATAGATAGATAGATAGATAGATAGATCAATAGATCGATAGATAGATAGATAGATAGATAGTTAGATAGATAGATAGATAGATAGATAGATAGATAGTTATATATATATATATATATACAATTCAATTGATGGGAAAACACATCAAAACTCCGGTTTTGCTTCTACAAGCTTGTTTCGTGAATTTTTCACTCGTCAGGAATTATAGTTTACAATACTTCGGCGTATATATATATATCTCTATTTACAACGAAGGCACGTGGAATTTCAGGAATTGTGTAAAAGAATTTTATTTCAATGCCGATTCATATTATGTTTTCTTTCTGTATGTCACTTAAAGGACAAAAATCTATCGGTCCAGCATTTAATGGCAAATAACCGGCCATTATTTTTCAAAATATTGAAATCCGACGTGATCTATTTAGATTTAAAGTGAAAAGATAGATGATAGGTATGCGAATTAGGTCTCAGTTATCTAAAATTTGACGGCTAATGATGTTTACATTGCTGCAAATTCAAGTTTGATTTCATTCAAAGGACAGTAGAAAATATTTAATGATGGAAAATCAGACTAAATACCAGATTTTGACTTTATGATCCATCCAATTATGCATATTGGAACGAACGTTAAGCAGAATTTTATTTTGCAACAGAGTAAGATTACTTTGCTTACAGCTGTGTCGCATTAATAATTTACTGAAAGAGAGGATATAACGTTTTTGCAACATAAAGTAAGAATAGCTTGACCTATGACGAGAACTGAGACAAATTAACTACATTGATGATAACTCTTGGGCATTTTACTTTCTGTACTCGCAAATATTCTAACAATGTACACTTTACCGCAGTGCTGCATACCCTATCATATTGTTCTTAGGCTCAGTCAAACGTCTACCTTGAGTTGCTGAACGTCTTTTGTTTAGACCTGGTTTGGATATATGAATAAATCACACATCTGATTTCATTAGCTGCTCTTCATATCGGACTTGGCTTCAATGATTTCGTTCTCGGATTCCAGTCTATTTATATCCTGTCATTTCTCTGTTCTAGGCGAGTCGCCAATTTTCTGTACTAAAAAGGGTAATAACGTATTGCTGTACCTACGTCTTTGGTCTATAATTACCAACCAACCACGAATGTTAGGCTAAAAGTTTAACTAGCGTCCCTTTAAGCCGAATCTCACGTTTAGTTATGGATTCTGTTTTAGAGTAGAGTGATATCTTTGACTTCATGATATAAGTTACATCATTAAGCCATGTTTGCAACGCATAAACCTAGAGGAAATGGCAAGATTATTTGTGTGTTTCAAACTCAAGGACTGTGGTACTTTTGCAATATTCATGTTCTTGTTTGAAGCAATATGTAGGAATTTCTGAAAGCGACACAAGTAATATCTGTTGTAGTGAAAAAGTAGCAAATCCACATTATAATCAGAAAGAAAAATCGGTACAAAATTAACAAGGGGAGTTGAAAAGTAAGGCTGTTCAAGAATTAAGGACCTAGAACACAACATTAAATCGAGTTTTGTCTGCCTCAATAATACATTCTATGTCAAATTGTTCCCGCAATTTTAAACTTTTTACACAAAAGTGGAACTGGAAAAGTTGTTTTACAGTTTGAAACTAGGTTTTACTTTATCTTTTTTATTGTTTTTCTAATACAAAAACTGTAACACAACGCTACTTAATGCATTATCGGGAGATTTGACGGACCTAATTAGAAGTTGCATATACACATCAGCATACCGACCCCACGCCCAAGAGAAAGGCACCTTTTAGTCAAAGCATGTAGCTCAAGTTTAAACTATGGCTAAATTTGGTATAAATTTCTGCACCAACTTAGTTTGCTTACAACGAGACAGGATCGTTAAAAATCAAAATGCAATACTCTATGCTTATTGCTATTTGTCCGTAAAATTTCATTCTATGTATTTTTAAAGTTTTTATTGACACCCGAAAATTCCATGTAACAATGCTAGAAGTACTGATTTTGAATTAAATTTTACTTCATTTTTATCGTGTTGTGTTGATTCATTTTCAAGGAGGAAAAAAGGCAATTGTAAGAGTTACTTATGTCCAGTAGGCATTTAATCTTATTTATACTTTTTTGATTCCATAGCTCCTATTAACAGCTTTAACATTCCACAGCAATCGAATCTCAAAATTAAAACCACTTGTTATTTTAAGAAAGCAATAATAGGTTCTTAGAAAAAAGCAAACATTTTAAATTATGCTCTTTTCCTGAAAGGAATGAGGTACAATGAATGATGTGCTCTTGTAAGATTAGCATGGCCACGTAATTGTTAAATTGAATGCAAATTCAATAATTCTTTTCGGTATGGTACAATACCATGTGGATATTTGAAGACTTAGGGCTTTTGTGGGTGCCTTAAATGTTGTCCTATCTGCCAGACAAAAACAAAATATTTTAGTAAAATAATATCAAATAGGCTTTTATACATGCGCTAATTCAAAATTTAAATTTAAAAGCAGGAGCTCAACGCTAGTTGTTGACAATATCGTTTGGTATTGTTGTACCACAAGGCAGAAGGTGTATCAAAACGAGTCTTTTTCAAGATGCCATCCAAGCTTGGACCTGACATTGAAATCAGAAATTACATAAAAACGTGATTAATACATGTAGTGAGTGCTCACGCGTCATAAGTTAAGAAACTGTTTCCGGAAAACGTACATATTTGTTAACAACTTAAGAAATATTCTTGAGAAATATTCCTAACAATAAAAATACATAACAAATACTAATACAACCTTCGTTAAGAATAGCAAATTTTGTTAAAGTCAAGAATCTAAATAATGTACAGTACCTAGGGATACTAGGTCATAGCACAGAATTTAAATATGAAAACACTCTCTTTGAACAAAGTGCATGATTGTATGTTTTGGTCTGTTTTTAGAAAAGGGTCATAGCCTCTTCAGCGCAGCAGGGAATCCATTCTTAGGAATAAAACTAACAGTTTTTGAGTATGCCGTTTCTATCCATCTGTTACATTATAATTTCTTTGCTGCTGTATTTTTAGAAGAAATGATTTTCTCCATGTTCTTATATTCACCTAAAAACATAAAGGATTTAAGGCAACTTAGTATTCGGTTCTTACTACAGCAAGGTTTGCCCTGCTTTTTGCGAGTTACATTGTAAGACTTATTTCGGCAAGATGGTTCAAAGGCATTGTCATAGAGCTTTGGAGCCGAGTCACAGCATGAATTCAGTAAGCGTAATGATAGTACAGGAACCTTTTCAAACACACCCAGTTAACAAGATTTTGTACAGCGTCCTATTAATCGCCTCTTCAGTTCTCCAGGTGACGGCTTCAACATGCGAGAAAACTTGAGACCGTTTGCACCTGTCAACTCCACCTTTTTCAATTTTTAAGCTTTGACGAACTTTAAGGATTTTCGAAGCTTTTTCTCAAAATCCTCTTTGTTATAGTGAAGTAAACAAGTACAAGCTATGAATAACAGGTGAATGCTTGTGTGCATGAAAAAAAAGCATACACAGGCACACCTAGCTGAATGGAATGTGTAGCCTAGCTACCTGTTTAATAGGTTAACTAGCCCCTGCTTCTCTATCTGCCTGTCTGCCCATCCGTCCGTCTGTCTGTCTGAATGTCTATCTGATGTTAGCAAAAATTTTGTTCATGCAAACTCAAATATGTGTATTGTATCTTACATTTAAGACAACTGTAATGTGAGGTTTGAGATAAAAATTATGCTATTAAACTCTGACGTAAATAATTTTCGCATAAAAGTTATTAGCATTATACTTCCTATATTACCAGTAAGATGCGATTCACCCTAAATTATTTTTAGACCCTGTAGGAAAAAAAGCAACGCAAAATTTTGCGAATGAATACTGATAAAAATGACAGAATTTCAGCAAGGATTCTTGAAACAGAGATATCAGGTTCATAAACAACACCACTCTAGGAAGATCATTCCAGGTCAGGCATCTAATGCAGATTGTTGATCAGTATATTCATGAATAGCAAGTGAGCAATTATATGATACTCAGTATGTTCAATACCATTATATTGACGGAATTGAACTTGCCAATTTTACAACAAGAAATGCTTAAAGAAGTGAATGACTGATATTCATTGTGTACGTTTCGAGTTACAATAGAAGTATACTAATTTTTTGTGAAGAAAGATAGAATAGAAGCGATGAGGAACTTATTGAAAACACTTTTATATGCACACAGAAAGCAAAGGCAAGTACTTAAAGCTGGAAAGCATGGATCCCTGCTTCAAATGCGTAACTTATGGATGGCTTCTACTTTACTTGGTATAAATGACTAGATATCAAGCAATTGCATTTAGCTGGAGTAAACATGATTTACGGTCCCCTAGGTCGAACTGAGATAACATTGTGCTGTATGATATAATGTAGACCTAAAGGAGACATCTAGAACCGTCCCCTTTATTAGTTCTTTTAAAATCAATAACAGTAAATGTTGGTGTCGCAATATAACAGTCGCTCTGTTACAAACGTGATGTGCTCGTGTTACAGAGCAGTCCCTTATACGTATTTTAACACTAGTGCACATTCACTGCAAAAGGTTATGGATACCTGCTCAAGTCAATGTAAAAGATTTATTATCAAGTAAAAAGTTAGTAGAAAAAGTAAAATAATATGCCACGGTACAGTTGGTGGGACAAAAGAGTACATCCTCTTGGAGTAAGCATTTCAAACAGAAGCTTTAGATGGGTTTCCAGAATTGTAAACCCAATTTGCAGGGGACTACTAAGTAACAGCTTTTTATCTCCACGGCACTAATAGAAGTTGAAAACAATCGTATTCCGTATGAAATCTTCAAAAGAATTAATACCCTGGAAAGATTTTGAAAGACATACTCAATTAATGTCTGTAGTAGAAACATGACTTTAGGATAAGACATCTATTTACAAGTTAGTCAATATATATCTTGACCTTTTAATGCGGTTAACAATATTTGTGCTCGGTAAGAATTTTTACCAACAAACTTTAAATTTGTTTTTCACGGTCTTACTCAAGAGCTAAGTAATCACCTTGAGGTATTATTGAAAAGCATTTATTCTTGCTTTTTGAAAAACTACGTATATATTACTTTTTTGAAATATGCAAGCTCTTGTCATGTATTCTAATAAAAATTTCTGACCGAGATTATGTATTGACGTAATTTATACGAGTTTTGATATCATGTTGTAAACTGCAGTGTTATTGATGACCTGAGCTTTTATTTGGTAGTTGGTGGGGTAGCATGTGGAAAAATCAGGGCTTTCTGTTCGTTTAGTTGCTGTTTAGCTGGACGATACTTACTATACCTGACCTACAACATGGTTTGATTGTACACCACTCTGAGAAAAAGCGATATTGGGTAAAAGCAAGGTTACTTTGTTTAAATCTTCTGTATACCTTATACTTTGTTTATAAGGTTGTCTATCATCCTCGTTCCAAAATTAAACAGTATTGAAAGCACCCGTTAGTTTATTTTGAGAGACAAAATAATTTTCTACAGGATGTTAGTGATTTTAGCTTTGTAATACTTAAACTAAGTAGCGGTTGGATGCTGCGTTTATGCAAAGCTAGCCAGTTTTCTCTTTTAAACTCAGTTTGATTTCAGATTCTTGTCATGTAAAAATCAAGTGCTGATGAAACCATTGTGAACAACAAGACAATCCTTGGTTGACCCAAGAAAGGGATCTCATTCCATAGCGTCGTCATCTTTTTAGTTGTTTTTTAATAAATCTTTCATCGTAATCCTTTAAATTTGTATAATTAATCGTCTCACTTGAATATAACTGTGCTTTATCCTTTCGGTATTTCACATCATAAAGAAAATCTTATGCAAATTAAAAGATATCTAAGATTAATTTTAGCCAGATTTTCGTGCATGGCTAGCAAGTAATCTCATTTACGAGACTCGAGGACAAGATCGAAACAGCTAGCTTTCAAACAAGTATTGCTACTGACTTACAAAGTATTGGGAAACCATGGTTTGTTTGATGTTATGGCGAGATATAATAACTTTCAATGACCAAAGAAACTCCTGTTGCAAGTAGCAAGCATTTAAGTAGTGTTAACATCACTTTTCCTCTGGTATTAGCAACCATCCGAGACTAAGTGAATATGTAGTGACCTCAGTGATGTATCCTGTTCTCTGAATAAAAATGGAATTGGGTGCAAAACTGTCATCAAAAGCGACCACATGGTAGGTCAAACGTGACGAATGCAAGAAGATAGGAACACATCAAGCCAAAAAATTGTTTACGTTGTAAAATTTGATGTTTTTCAAGGTATATTGCAAGGATTCATTTTCTAAAGAGGCAAATTTACTATCAAGATTTGTAACCTAAAGAGACGTCGGGGTTTTACTGGAGGCATTGTGCAAATAACAGGGTATTAATAGAGTAGATTTGAGCACATAACCAACATAACCAAGTTAAAAACACGAAATAGTAAAAAGCTTACTTTTGTACAGGGCAAGTCAGCTCATTTAGAGCTAAGAGTTATAGACCTCAGATGTCATTATAAGAGTCACTTCAGTAATATAATGACAAGACAGTGGCTGCACCAAAGGGGGCATGGGGGTGTAATTACTTCCCCACTTTTAAAAAGTATGGTTAACAAAATGTTCCAGGAACTGACGACAAATAATTAAGTAAGGGTAGATCGTACTGTTTTACTTGTTATGAATGAAATTTAATAACAAAATTATTTTTCCATTGTATCTAAGTTGCAGCTAATTTGGATCAAGCTTTAGTTGGTAGTTATGAAATCTGACTTTTAACACTGATCGTATTCATTGCATTTGATTTTGCTCAGTAAAATATAAGCAATTTGACAATTAATATTTAGCAGAATACAGATTCTGTATACACAATCGTCTTTCGGAGAGTTTTATTTTGACGTGGTGAGCAAAGAAACGTTTGTACACATTTAAAAGGGCGTGGTAATAAATAATTGGTGGGCACGCCATTGATGCCCCGTATTCCCTAGTCTTTTATGCGCAGGAGTAAGCCTTGAATCTTACGCTTAGCTCGAAAATTGATGTTAAGTGAAATTAAATAGAATAATGATTTGTGTGATATTAGTCTATGCATGCAGGTTATAATTGTTTCATGCTCTTTGACAACCAATGTAAAGAAAACATTTATAATCAACAAGCGTGCCTAGATAATCAAACGCAAACCTTCTGCGAGGAAAAGTTTCAAAATGTCTCTGAATTATGGATCCTAAGTATTACGAGATTTTATTGCGCAAAAGGTACTTGAATGTTCCTTGAAAAAAGAGGCGGAAAAAGATTAATAAATAAGATAGATATTGTCGTTAAATTGCAAAGCTATATTAACAACGGTGGATGTTCTTGCCTCTCTTTTTCAATTCGTGCTATGACTAAGAGGGTGAGGAGCGGATCCTTCTCTTAAACAAATTGTCTACGATATTGGCACAAAATCAAATTAAAATTACCACAATCAGCTTAAGGAGCTTGGCCAAGAGGCAGACCTTGCAAGTAAAAACAGTCGTATAATCACTGATGTCGGGAGTAGGATTTGATCCTTTTAATTTCGTCAGACTACTTTTTCTATTTCAACAAAATACATTTGCAACATTTTTCCAAACATGTAATGACATTTGTCTTCATTCTTTATGATGATCCATCTTCAAGCAACAACTGTTCAACAGCAGACATTATTGTGACGTAATCTGTGACGTAATCTGCATCAACTATGTCCTTTGTATGAATCAGTGTTGTCTGTTAAAAAGTATCACGAAAGAAGGACATGAGTTTTGTGCTCTCAAAATCACTACAATAAAACTGTATTTGCGTTCACAACACAAACCTGGTTTCATCTTAATCTTTTCACTTCATTATTCCGAATGTTTCACCTATCACTGCCCTGCAAAGGTATTATTTTGTTGTGCTTATGCCTCATGAACTAAATGCAGTAGGGTCTCCTTGTGTTTTCGTGGGTATGATTATTTTAGGAATCAATGGTAATGTGTAATATCGTAACAGTGCGGCACTTGGGTATTGTGTACGTAATGTGCCTCCTGCAAGGTATCCAAGTACCCTCTCTCCTGTCATGAAAAACAAAGTAAAATATGAATTGCGTGATCCTTTAATGAATCAATACACCTTCATGAGCGTGTCTAAGAAGGTTCCAATGTTGACGCTGGTAAAATGTGTAATAGTGAAATAAGCTCAATCTTATTTGCCGTTTGGGTTGTTAATATTTCTTATCAGTTAAGTCCTTCATAGCTATCTGCTGAGTCGGGATAAAACTGTAGTCAGTAGTCGACATGAGCCAGCTAAATTCTTTGAGAATAGATGCTTAGTTGGTAGTCTGACTCTGGTTTTCATCGGTCCATTAACTTTAAAACGAGAAGAACGCACTGTAGGATCAGTGAAGAATCTCTACTATATTTTTGGGATTCTTCTTTGGACAACCGTGCTTAAATGGCGATTACTAGGTCACATTTCCGCAGCCACTTGAAAACAGAATCTCTATCAATTATGCAAATAGTGTCCAATGGACCATGAAAATGCAGGTGAATTTTATATAGTATGATATATGGCATTCCTTGATGTTAGATAACGAGGTCAAACTTCCTTTCCACATCACTTCAATGCAAAAGGGGGTCTCCCTTTCCTTTAAAGTCACAAATTGAATGGTATAGTAAGAAGCTGGCAATTTAACTTCCATAATTTATCCCGAGAGTGTTAAGTGCTAAGCAAAGAAGCATTATGTACCATTTTAAATGCTTTGGTCTGACCCGGTGATGGGGTCGAACCCACAACCTTCAGGCACGCAAAGAGAACACTTTAACACTATGCCATTGCTGCAGTCAAGATAACGAAGGTGGTAGAATAGAGCTGAATTGCAAAATTCTCTCTAGATTCGATGTCATTTAAGCTAAATACAGTTTAATTTTATGACGTTTAGGATGCACAAGTGCAAATTTCAATATATCAAGGGAATAAATTAGCAAACAAACTAACTAACCAGCTAACTAACTAACTAACTAATTAAGTAGCTAACCAACGAACGAACGAACGAACTAACGATCTAACGAACTAACTAACTAACTACCTGACTAGCTAGCTAGCTAACTACCTTGGGAAGCAAACGTGTGTGACAAGTTAACAACAACAAAGCCAATCTCTTGAAAGACATTATAAGAATGTCTAAAGCTTATTTTTTTCGCCGAACCCATTGTTACAGTTTTGGCATAAAAAGCTATCTGAGTCCATCAATGTACTAACAAATGCATTCTTCATCAATTGTAGAACAGCATCGCAAGCCACCCTACTTTTTGCTTTGAACTTTCTACGTGTACGGCTAAAAGTAACAGGATTGTACTTTTCAATAGGAATGGTGATAAGTAATTTTCAGCACAACACATGCTTGTAACAAGCACTTGGACTCAGAATAGTAGCCAATGGCCACTGATACAGACCATCATTTTCCAGCCCAAAAGTTGATCTTCAGGAGCAAGAAATCTTGCTGGTGGAAGTTTAAGGAGGGTTGGAGTCCTCCCGGAGGTCATAAAATGTCGCTTTGAACACACAATGTCTCACATCCGGTTTTGTCCAAAATAGTAACAAACGGGGCTGAGGCCAAAGGAAAAACGATTAATGAGACCAGCATTGTGTTAAAGATTGCTATTTGAGAAAGTTTTCGTTACTATTCTCATAGAAAACACGATTCGCTTGGCTCTAGTCAATACACTTTAAAATTGCTTGTATCCTTGATATAAAGGAAGTACAGATTTAAGTCTAAGAGGAAGTAAACGTAAATAAATAAACCATCATTCACATAATTTCATTTAAGCATTACTTTCTTGTATTAGTTTTTTAGAAGGAGGCATTGCCCTCCTGCCGATCTCGAGTTACCTCCAAATTTCCTTTTGATTTTCCCCTTTCCCTTCTTGAAGCTAAAATAGAAGCGTTTTGTCATTACATGAGCATGTACATCCATCCTAGTACCCATGTGGACCGTTAGTATCATCCTGTTTCCCGTGTTATGCCTTATTCCTTCCATTCAGTCTTTCTTTTTTTTCCTTTCTTGCTTCTTTAGGTGATTACTCCTCTATCCCTGACATTAGTTGGCACCACTTCTTCTTTTCCAATACCCGAATTTCTTCAATTTTCTTCTTTTAACCTCTGTCAGCAGCCTTCTTCTCCGGGATTTTAACTGTGTCTCTTACCTCTGCTTTCGTTTTGTACTCTCACAAGCTTATTCTCAGTAGTCTCTTCCACAGCCACATTTCATTACATATCTTGATAAATAAGTATCTATATTTTCAAAATAGATCTTATCAAGTTTTCAACGTTTGACCATTCAACTGATAATCAAATTTTCCTACTAATAGTGTTATCATTACTTTTGAATATGTAACTTTGATTCCCAAGAATATTTCCTATAGATTGTCTTGGAAAAACTGTTTAAGAGAGGGGTCAGCTCTTCACCCCTAATTATACGACGAAATGAAAAAGAGAGGCAACAGCATCCACATATAGCTTTGGGGACATACAAATATGGAATTGTAGGGGAAAATGTGAACCCTCGTAGGATGATCAACCTAAGAAAGGATCTGTCAAGCTTGAAAGAATAGATATTCGCCTTCTTTTACTACAGTGAACATTTGCCGAATTTGAGTTATTCTCACGTTTGCTTGTAGTTTGGATGAAAAGCAACAGATATGTAGTATCCACTTGTAGCGGAGAAAAGTTATTTTGTAACTTATATTCAATGAATTCCAGTGTAATTCATGGTAAAGCCAAACATCAATTTATATCATGATTCTATTTATACAGAGCATTAATGTTAGCTATGGATTTTAAAATTAAAGGTTAGCTAAAACAATCAAGGTTTTGAATTACCTTGACAAATTTCAAACTTTGTACTGTGCGTTGAGGCATGTCGACGCTTGTCTTTTCAAGTTTTACTTACTTATATAAATTAGCTCAAACTATTGTAATCTTTTGTCGAGTTTCTTTAACGTTAAAACAATATCCATATTAATTACCCCCGCCAGCAGGCTATGTTTTTGTTGTTTGTCAGTCCGTTTGTCTGTCCGTCTGTCTGTTCGATAGCAAGATAACTCGAAATCTTGTAGATGGATTTTGACGACATTTTGAGGACGTGACCAACCTGGGATAATAAACAGAAGATCAATTTTGGGGAATCCGAATAAAATCGTGAATTCTTGATCACCGTTTTGATAATGAAACTTTCATAGTGCTAGCGAGAGATAGTCCAGTTACCATATATGGTAATGATAATTTCATGAAAGTGACTAGCAAGGAAATCATCGTGGTGAAAACCTCTGTTGTTTAAATGATAATTTTTGCTTGGCGGAGGTTTGCGCTCTCGCAGAGCTTCTAAATTTTTTCTAGAATGAAATATCTAATAATAATTCTAATAAATTCTAATAATAACTTTTAAATCGATGTTACAGGGTATTGGTTTTGCTTGGCAGTGCGTCCTGTTAAGCTAACAACAAATCACAATGAAGTTTAGCTCTGACACTGTCATTGATATCTGAGACAATGATGCTCAAATTATCAAGAATTGATTAAATGCACATGCATTTCTGGTAATTAAATAAATTGTTTATCAAATGACCCAATACTTTAAGCTCAATACATAGATTTTATTTATGGTACTACTATTTATTAGTACTTCATGAACTTAACAATATCATTAAAAATACTTTTGTTCTCACTGTATTCAGCTTTCTCAGCTTAACTAAAACAATTTATTAGGCTTGAATAAAAATTATATTTATCTTGCTAAACATCGAAAATACATAAAAATTCTTGCTCAAACGAACGCGTTCTCATAAAGAAAGGCTTATTTTCAAATATTTCTTGTATATAGTAAGCAATTGATCTTTTCTCGTCGTAAAGGAATTTTTAATTTAAGATAGAACCAGAAATTCTTTAAATTATTAATTGTTTATTAAAACTGGTAAACTATGGATGCTTGTACTGTAGTATTGTAAAGGTAAAACATTCCGCTTTGACGTCGTTCTACTTTTAGACGGAACGTTCCCACGATTTTCCTTGATATTAAAAACATAAATCGTATGTTTTTCCATGTGTACATTGTTCGGCATTATTAGATTTGCATTTAACCATTTCCTTGCAGGTGTTGAGTTCGAATGGGAGTCAACAATGTCCTATATCATATTGATGGTTGTAAGCAGTTCTCTCTCCTAGTGTCTTTTAAATTCTGCTTTTTCGTTCTTCTTGGAGTACGCATAAATCTCTATCGAGTTTCAGAAATTTTTCTTGCAATAAATCGTATGCTTTCTCACTTTTACATTCCTTGATAGAATTAAACTTGGTGCTAGCCATTTCCTGGCATGATTAAAGAGTAAGTGGTCAGTCAAACATGTTCTGTAGACCAATGCGTTGAGATATTCATCAAATCTTGAGATACTCATGTGCTTTGTCAAGAGATCACAAATCCTGTTTCATTACTAGATGTATTTGTATTATCCTATGCTTGTATTAATTCATTTCCATTACCAAAGCAGAAGTTTATGTCATTACCTTAGGTTTACACCTTTTTTCTGCGAGATGAGATTAATCACTTTGGAGACTATTAATCCGATGATGGAAATTAGGAATCTATTATGTAGCTCGCTGTTGAAAACAGCATGTCAAAGTGTAAAATGTCTGAAACACAACAGAAGTAAATCTGTAAATCTAAAGATATGTACTTGAGACTACAACTAGACTTATTTCAGTACAGACGAAGTGTATTAAAGCACTTCATAGAATAGACAAGCGTTTGTATTAAAGCGTAAATATCATTGTCGTTTTGTACGCATTATAATATATTCTCCTTTAGCAAGTTCGGATCTGTTATAGGACCACCATCCTAAACAAGATTTTAATTTTAAACTGTTGCTGTGTTTACATGCATGTCTTGGTTATTCTCCACCTTTCTTCTCCACTGCAAAAATTTGGGCTTCACATCAAAAAATATGATCTTAATATCAATTGTCTTTACAAAGGACAACTTCAAAACTCTTCCTTTTCATCCAGTACAAAATTTCATTCTGAGTTGCTTTTGAGATTGTTAAGCGTTTATTTTTTCCTTGGATTGTACAATCCATATTCACTCACACGTGTTCGATTTGAGTTGCTTAAAAAGCAAAATGTTTTGTTGTAAAAGGAAACTATGATGTCATTCATATCTAAAGGATAAAAACATTTTGCTAACTAAGGCTATTTTATAACCGATCAATATATATATATGAGTGTGTGCTTAAAGTTACATTTGAAAGTGGACTTTGAATGGTTTTGATACAAGTCCAATTTTTCTTTTGAGATACGAGAAATGATATTTTTGTATGATTGTGTATAGACTGGTACGATATCTATCTTTGCATTTTGAAGGATAAAATATTTTACAAGCATATAGGAATCATTGCCAACTACAACCTGTGGTAAATGATGCATGTGGTTCATGCAGAAAGACTAGGTTTACTATAAAGGTGGATAGTGTAGTCATTTCTTATGATTTACTTTAAATGTCTGACATTGTAATTTTCAAATTATTACAAATCTAAACTGTACAACGTTTTACACTGCTGGAAACATGTACCTAAATTTTCAAAGTTTAACCTACCTACAAAGGTTCACTAACAATATTTCACAGTTTAAGTTAATTTTTACATGTTTACACAGGTTATTTAACAAACAAACTTGACTGCACGGTAATTTTTAATAACGTATTCTTGAAGATAAATGATAATGATGGAGCTAAAACACCAGCAATAGATTGTTATTTGTGAATAAGTTTAATTTTGCTACCTTTCCCTTTAGTTTAGCTAATAACAAATAGTCGAGTACAAGTGAAAATTAAATTAAAAAAATGCACCTTGTTGATTGTGACTCCAGTAATGAACTTGAAGTTTAATATAAAGCTAAATGTTTGCGTCCATGCTTGTGAAACTGCAATAATATTTTGTTACACATTTGTGATACAGTGCAGGTGTCCATATTCTGTACGTAAGCCAAAATATTTTAAATTATATTGAAATATAGCTACACATGGACAACTTTCTCAAAGAGAAACGAGAAGATTGTGATGGTCAATATGAAAATTTTACAGGAGTACAACGTTACTCAACTATATACGACGATATGTGTCTCATTTGACTTTAATCTTTATAATGTTGTTTCCGGATTACAACATGAAATTACATAGGACTGATTACATACATTAAGTCACTTAGTTTATTTTTATAGATGAAGAGGTCTAACAAAATACCTTCATTCTACAATAAATCTCCCTCTGAAAGTGCATTCATGAAAGCTATACTTAATCTGTTTCTAATGGCACGTAAAGTTTCCTTTTGACTATATTCTTGTTCACTAAAAGCTTGAAAACGATGATCACGACGAACAAACTGTTAGAATTACAAAGACGACAAGTGCCTTGTTGATGATTCCATTGTTGTATAAGAACAAATGTAATTCACAGATTCATCCTTTACGATGTTACATGGATTTGTGACTCTTCCGACATTACTCTACTAGGACGTTTCGGGACAAGCTTATCTCATCTTGAGCTAATGCAACTAAAAGTTCAGTATCTTAAGTATAGGGGAAAGTTTATTGAGGGATTATAAGTTAACAGAAAAAATTTAAGGGGGATAAAAGGCTTGTTATCAAATACTATCAAAATTATGCAAGGGCAATGGAATTATAACCACACCAAGTACAACCAAAACAAACCCCCTAAACATGCAAAACAACGTAAAATCCAGTGACATTAGAATAAGTATAGGGGTATGGAAGAGTTTTGTTGGTTACGTGTGGGACGATCCTTAAGCATAAGAAGACGTGTATTAATAAGTCGAGCTCATTGATGGCTTTATCAAGAATGCAAAAGTCTTGAACGGAGGCTGCCTTCAAAATTTTGTATTCTTAATAAAGTTTTTGGAATTCTTCCTAAAGAACAGCCATCACGCGCTTGCAAAGCAAAAATGTCTGCCAAAACATGCGATTCTGCCAACATTTACTAGAAACTTCAGAATGCCCCAAAATGTATAAGGACGAGAATTTTAGGATAATTGGTTCAGCTAGATCTTTCTTTCGTCTAGGTGTATTGGATTCTGTCTACATTAAAACAAGAAAACCAGTACTCTGTAGGAGTTCGTTGTTTTACTTGGACTCTTACAATAATACTTTGTTTTTTCATTTTCTCTTTGTTTTTCCTTTCTTATTTATTATTGGCTAGCTTCAACACATGTTTCGTTTAAAAAGGTTGCCATATATATAGTTTCCTTTCTGACAATTCATACTCCCAAGAGTGTAGGACCAAAAAAGCTTTTAAGTATGTTTTTAGCGCAATGTCGCAAATTTTCACGGCAATTTTCAAGTTTTTCATGACAAAAGGATTGTTCAAGCAATATTATGTGCTTATAGGAAGTTAAGCATAAAGGATTAAACAATATCTAAGTTTTAGTCTAAGCTTTTTATTAAGAGAAAGCCTGCTCATATCACATTTTCATTGGAAACAAATTAAATATCATCAGCTAGTTTATGTCAATTTACTTTCATTTGATTTCAAATGGATAAATTATTGGTCTTACAACTTTAGAACTGAATTTCATATTTTTTGGATCGCAAGGGTAATTTTACATAAATATGTGTTAGGTCACCTCTAACATTCTTTGCTAGCACATCATAGGCCGCTGCTAAATTGCATCTACTTAGACTTGTTAGAATCTTCTTGATGCTTTCAATAATCCGTGAGCAAGGTCATTTTGAGCAAGGTTAAGCTTTTCTTTCAGTTATGATATCGAGGTTCACAACCACCAATGAGTTGAAGGTTTGTTTCACTGATTCGCAAATACAACTAACCTTGGTTACAACAGCTATAACTTGTAATGTTATTTATTTTTATAAAGCTTAATTTTGGTCAATACCACTATAAGTGCAACGACCACGATTGTTACTTATTTATTATTTGCCAACCTTAGGCTGGAAAATTGCTTTTATTACAAAAGCAATCATATCAGAGAGATGCATGTTTTTGTGACGTCCAAAATGTCGTGATTGCTTTTAAAATGTTATAATTCTTGACAGACAGTCCTTGTGCGCATGAACGTTGGTCTCCATTAAATGTAACTGAGATTGGGATAGAGGGGATTAAAAAAAGGTTATTTCATACTTTCTCTTACGAAGAATGACTCCTTGTTTATGTTGCAAGTTCGTGATAAAGTAGGAGATAAAAAGCGTAAAAATCCTGTCTGTTGAAGTTAAATATCAGATGCGTGCCGTCCTAAGATGATTACTTTAGCTCATGTTGCAACCACAACAAAGAATTATATCATATGGTTGTTAAGACTAGAACCAATTTATTAAGGCAATCAATATGAAACGCCGACTGGCGTAATCTCGTTGCGATTGGCAACACATGATTTACTATCTACACATTTCTCCATTATTTTTATCGGTCTATTTGACGTCTCGTTTTTCTTCCAATGATGTGCCAGAGCTATAACATAAGAAAGAGGGAAGAAGAACACAAGTAGAACAATCCCTTAACATAATAAATGCAATATGAAGTGCCGAGGATAATGATTGTCTATACAAGCTAAATCGTATTAGCCAGGGAATCTGCTTTCATCTGGTGCCATTGTACTTAGCTCTGTAAACCCTTGTGTAAATTTATCATGCTTAGGGGCACAGTAAGAAGGTCGAAGCCAAGCCTGAGTAAAATGATTGTGTTGAGATGGTTAAGATGTTTATCAGACAGATAGAAAGACTTAAAAGGTCTTACTCAGCCGTCTGCCGTCACACCACGTCTAAACTGGCTTGATTCGTCTCATATTTACTTTTCAATTTTATGCTAGGCCACATCATGTAATCGTATTTTCATCGATTGAATTATCCCTTTAGGCGAAAAGGAAGAATGAACTAAAACTGAAATGTTGGTGTCTGGCAAATCTTGTGGTGACTAATTGGTTAAACAGGTGGGAAAATTCCTTTTGCTGAACTTAATTAGGACATCCAATGGTTTATTGTATTACTTTTTTATTCCCCATGTCTCCAGTGAAATATGGAGACTTCAGAGCGTTCATTTATTTTCTCTTAAATTTCAATTTACTAGTAAATTATGGCTGCGTGTCTAAAATGGTTTCTTTAAAAGGTGCTGAATGGTGCTGTTTCTTTTGCATCAAACAGGCTTTAAAATTAATTCAAGAGTTTACAGTACTGCTTTTGAACTTATTTTCACTAAACAGTCGTCAAAGCATTATTAATATTACATGTGTCAATTAACTTTTGTTACTTCTTATGAATATCTCTTTCTTAACTCATATTCTTTGGTGTTCATTTACTCCTATAATTGTATATCATTTCCTTTTCTCTATCTTACCGTATATTAAGTATATTTTTTACAATTTTACATGTTATCTTATCTGTTGAAATTCGATCCATCTCCAATTTTATTTTCGCCTTCTATGGTACAGCTTTCTATCCCATACATAACTCTTGATCCCTATGTTTCTTTAAAAGATTTCCTTTTCACATAGTTGCCTCGTATTTTAATCTTAATGTCCCTTCCTTGTTTTTCATTTTTCTGTTTTTAAATCTTTTATATTTTCCATATCTTTCTCAATTGTATGTCTAGTGCCTTTTAGTATTTTGTTTACTACTACAAATAGGACCAATTTCCTATCTCTCTCTATATATTTTTGTCTCACTGTTTTGCACTTATATTCATAAATTTTCTTTGCTTTTTAACGGTAGTTCCTTTAGCTTCTTTCATATCTTATTCTCTCTTTTGCATCTGTTTCATTGTACATTTTGTTTACTGCTTTCTTCTCAGTTCTTTTTCGCGTTTATTCTATTCGCAGCTTTGGTTATGATTCCCTTCTTTTCTTCCTGTGTAACTTGAACATTGTTTTTAATGTTGATTTTGTTCTACATACTTCATCCGAATATTTAGTTTACCATCGTCTTACTCCTTGCTCCATGCTACCAACCGCCATTTTGTGATAAAATTACGGATCGTTGTTTTGCAACGCGTTCTCCTCTTTTTGCCTTTCTCCTCACCCTGTGAATTTTAAAGAACTGTAACGTTTCCTTGCGCTTTAAAAAGCAAATTAGCAAGTGTCTTCTAATGCTGTTGTTCTATATATCGCTTATCGTACATGCAATATTTAGCCATCAGCTAAGAAGGAGACATTACTCACCACACACAGTATGGCGGTGTAAATATTTTCCTGCTAATGTAGGGCCAGGGACATGGGCCCCACGTCTCTAGAGGTGATCGGTTAAATCAAGTAATATGTACTAAGACACATCCGCATACGTTTTCACTGCGTGCACCCACCAACATTTGGGATTGTGTAGATCCTTCCTGTTGAAATGTCTATGTCTTTTTCAACACTTTTTATGAATTTATCAAAGCTCACATCTTTTAATTTTGCTTTTCTTACGGTTTTGCTGTTGTTATACATTTTCCACTTCTGTTTATTGTCTTTCCTTCCGTGTCAACTCATCATTTATTTATTTCTTTTTCTATTTCGCATCCTTTGCATCCCATTTTTTTCAGTATATATCTCGATTGCAAGTGTTGCATCTACGTTTCTTTTTTCCACCACTTTCCAATTTATGGATCCAAATCCTTCATTTGTTCTCGCTGTCCATAGTATCATATTGTTCAACAATTTAGAGTACATGTGTCTTAAGTTAAGTACAAGTTTTTTAAGATAAGAAAAATGCACTATTTTGCAACGATGATAACGTGTCAAATCGAAACGTAATAGTCGAGAGAGAATATATAGCACTAACCACTGTCTCTCCAATAGCAGTCATTTAGTTTCAAGTGGGAGTACAAAAGCAACTGTTTACTTCGAGCAAAATCACCAGACAGCAAACGAGTCGAGGCAAGACCAATGTTTTGCTAATTCAGCTGCTGAACTGTCAATAAACAACATGTCCTTGATCAGAAGAGATAAACCTTTTCACTACGAAATAATGAAAACGTCACACCTTTCGTAACAAAAGTAAATTCCAAAAATCGTTTCACCTTCGTAACTTTTGTTATGGCTGTTTATGAAGTAAAGTTGTACTTTAAACATAGACGATTCCATCACTTCAGGTGTTTGTGTTTACAGTCGTCGTATCTTAATGCTTTTCAAGTGCAATACTTTGTTGGCTATTTAAAGTCAGACGAATTTTGTAAAACGGCATTGTAATGAGGATCGGCTTTACACAAGCGTGAACTGCACAACTTATCACTTGTTATCGTCTATTTCATTTTCCGAGAAATTGAACATGAGTAATCACGTTGGTTTATAGACACAAACACAAACAGTTGTTACCACATAGTTTGCAATAAAGATACAGTTAAAGATATGAGAACGATATCACCACATTTTTTTCGTTCCAAAAAAAAAAAATGACATGGGCCGTGCCTTGATATTTTTCAAAACAAAGAAGTAGCTATATCCCTATTGAAAACCGATTTCGTCTTAAAGCTTCTAATGTATCGTGGGACATTCTGAGTCCATGTTACCGGCTTACTCAAATATTTCTCCACGAATAAATCAACTGCCCCAAGACCTATTCACCTCGACAGAAATTATTTGAATCGAATTATCTTATTTTGCATAAACAGAGATCAAGTCATAGGAAGGTAAACTACAAACTTTAAGAGTCTTGAGACCCTGGTTCAAAATACTAGTAGTTAGTAGATGTTCAGCTACGTATCCATCGTAAGACCACCTGTCTATTTGTGTCAATCGATTAAAACGGTCACCTCTTAGCCTAGCATCATTAAGGAGTGAATGACTGCTTGGCATTCTCAGCTCTGGAACCGGACATTTTGAAAGAGTAATGAGGAGGAAATGTTCATTCTAAGTTAACGAAGGTCCTGCTAATGCAATTTCAGTTACTTCCTGACGCGTGTAAATAGCCACTGAATTGAAGCAGATGTGGAAAGTTTGCAGGTCACTGTGTCCAGTCCAAACACTACCAGTCCATTTCGTTCCGCATATTATAGGAAACATGTTTTTGTCTTCCGCTAAGTGCACGAGGTGGAACAGTTACATAAATGAGGTCGATTGTAGTGCCGACCCTAAGCAGGCGAGTAATAGGTTTAAGAACATTTTATTAATGCCTTTAAAATTATGGGTCAAGAAATAAAGAAATTTGAGAGTAATGATGTCGTGGTCTGCCAATTAAATCATTTCTTACAGCAACGTTCTCTTTTCTGATTGTAATAATCAAATGGTACATTCATTTAATTTCTTCTAGCAAGCTCATGGTATTGCAAACTTAGATACAACTTAAAAATGCAGCTTTTGAAGTTCGAAGACAACTATGTGTTATGCAAATAATGCTAGCAGAACTCTTTGGCTTATCAGTCGTTTCTGGCTCATTACACTTCTATGCTGCATGTATATCATAGATTATAGAGGAGTATGAAGAAATTAATTAACTAGAGTCATTCTGGTATAGAATTATCTCTTTTTCTGCTTTGCTTTGGATGGGTTGCAAATGAATGCTAAGTGGTGCAGTTTACCAATACAGATATGTGATAGCCGGTAAAACTCGATGCAAGATTTAACTGTAGGTCAAATTGACTTTGAAATTGAGATCTGCTGGATTACTAATCAATCCATGATGTCAAGTATACGAGATCAAGAAAGATCAACCGTTTACCTAAAAGCTTAAATTAACATTCACTGCAAGTTAAATCGTGGCCTATATGTCTCAGTGTATCTGCCCGTATATGCATTATAGCTAATCCTGGGCGCATAGTTTAATAATTTTATCATTGAAAATTAATAGAATATACATAAATGTATACTCTGATCAAAACCCTTCATCTGATTTTACACAAAAATTAAGGAAAAATGCAGTCAAGAGCTAAAGATATACATAGATAGATGGATACATAGACAGATAGATTGATAGATAGATATAGAATTGTTCGCGATCTTAAGCAGCTCCTCTCATTATGATTTAAATTTAAATATTTCTCCATTAAATGAAAAGTCAATGAAATCTGATTATTTAATGGAGAAACATATATACCGGGTCTAGCGAATTTCTTTGCTTCTTGGAGTTGTCAATGCTTCCTCCCAAGTCGGAACAACTGCATCACTTCGAAAACGTATATAAATTTGGTACTAAATATCATATTATAAGCAACGATTTTATCTTTAAGCTGTTTCTGGTTTCTTGTAGCTGGCTTTTTGAAACTGGTAGAGCGGTTATTCATCTCTCATATGATCATTGGTATTTCTTGGAAAACTAAGCTGGAGTCTATTGCTTTACATCCATACGCAAATGCACCAGAGATTTAACCAGAAGTGTGATCTTAGACTGTAATGTAAATTGGTGCCGGTTAAGTCTCATGCACAATAGACATACTATCGATAAACATAGCTTATTTTATTATTTGTTGTACACAGTTATGTGTCTACAATATTGACACATAATGTCACCTTGAAAATGGCCAGCTGAGTTGCTACATAGACAGACGTATTAAGGGCGGGATATTTTTTGATAATCTTCCACTGACAGAATTTTAAAACAAGGCCTCTCTATTTTTCAATGTGAAACCAAAAGTGCAAGGATTACTTCTGTCAAACACAGGACAGGTCTACGCCTGAAAGAAACTATAATTTGATTGTCCTTACAAGATAAAGATCGGACAAGAAAAAATACGTCAAGCTTAACTTGATCCGAGGACAAAAAGGCGTGCCTATTGAGCGTACTAAAGCCTGAATCTGAGTGAGCTAACTTTGAGTCGTTTATACCGACTTTCGTTTACAACAGAAAAGACGGATCTCGAAGTACACAGCTGTCTTCGAGAGTAAACATCTTGTAGTGTTAAGTGTACTGTCTTATAGCAAATCCGCATTCATTGGACCGTAGCCATTATTTTGTAACGTCGAATACGCAGTTGTCAGTTGCGACAAGATGTGATTATAGATGTAATCAAATTTGTGTCGTTATGGCTCCTGTTGCAACCCTTTTCGCTGTCACCTTCAACTGTAATTGGGCTTAACAGGTGAAATCGCAGCTACTGGTCAAGGCAAATTAAAAGAGCACCACCATAGGGAGACTGATAATAGTCTCCTAACATGAAAGATATAAAGATTACATCGTTTTCATGTCCATAGCTTCACGAGGTAATACTGACCGCAAGCTTTTGCTGGTCAAATCAATATGAGTGCATATATCCGTATTGACAATCTATGACAATTTATGACATACGCATAAGCACGGAAAGTAATTATGGATTTAATTAACAAAGAAGTATATCTTTTAAAGGATAAGAGTATTTGCCTAGTCCTTACTTATGCGAGCTTGTTCAAGCAGTTAGAATAAAGTCTTATGTCCAAAAGTTAAATATGAATGAAGCAATAGTGAGTTATAATAGTGTATATAATTAGTGTCTTTCTAAACATAAACCAATAATTGGAATTATCAATCAATATTTATCATCTGATAATTCCAATTAGTCGATTGTGTTCTTTGCCTTATAAAAGCTGATATAAATATGGATTATGCATGCATATTACAAAGGCATGCGTACTCCATATTTATAGTCTGCGACAAAAATGAGTAATTTCTTCGCACATTTTAAAATTTCTCTTGCTAAATCAAGCTAGTATTCATATATTTTGATTATCTAAGTGCTTTTCCACATTTTAACATCTTCAGTTTGATACCTGTCAAGCACTCTGAAACCGTGCTATTTTGCTGTTTAAGTGAATACGTCTGTATGCCACCCAATGAGCTTTGGAAGCTGTTTTGAAGTTGAATATGGTTAGAGGATAATCCCAATGTTTAACAATCATATTTTAGCGTTCTAAAAAACTAAAAAAATAACATTATTTCCACTACATTTTCTCATTCAATTTGAAGATAAAGTAACCGACATACAAAGCTAAGAATGATCAAGTCAGACAAAGAGGCAATCTTTTTTCTGCTATCTGCTTGTTTATTTATTTGCCTGTTATTTTGTTTGTTTGTTAGCAAAATTACTAAAAACGATATGAACGTATCGTTCTGAAGTTTTTACAGAATGTTGTTATTCTGAATGGCTAAAGCTTATCCTTTTTTGGTGGAGAATGGGATCCAATCTTAGATTCTGGATCACTTTCGATTTTTGATAACGGAATTTTCATAAAATTACAAATGAGGAAGTCTTCGTTGAGAAATCCAGTTACCATGACGCCTATTAGTACAACTCATTGGAATATTCGCAAAACTGGAAATTCCTTCTTTCACATTAACTTGGCGGGAGTTTGCACTCTCCGAATGCTTTTAGTTATATATTGCCAGATGAATTATATTGTATATATATTACATTGGCGTAGTCGAAGGGGGCAATGGCCACCCACATTTTGTGCAAAGTAAACATATTAAAAAAATCTCTGTAAATAATTGTCAGCTATAAATACTGAACTTTGTATCATGAAATTAACTACGACCGCCTGCCAATGTTTCCTGTGGGTTAGCATGATTTCTATGCCCTGTTTTGCAACAGTGCTTTTGGCCTAAGCATTACGAAATGAAGAGGCAACCGACGATAATAGTTTTAGCATACGTTTGCCCTCCTCCCCCCCCCCCCAATTTTTCAGGGACCAACTAGCTAAAGTCTTGTATATTTTATCAATTCTTCAAAAATCAAAATGGTAGATTACTATACTGAGGTGTAGGATAGAAATTCTGCATACTAACCATAAGCTCTAACAATTTAGGAGCTTTGAAAGCCTAAGTACATGCACATTACATGTCTACATACGTTAAAACGTACTATTATGGGTATATATTATGTTCTCTTGTTCTTATCACCTTATCCTTTATCACCATTAATTGCCAGCAGCTTTTTTGGTATTATTGAATAGAAATTGTCACGGTACAATGTAGTGCGTCCCTTTGTTTCCTTATTGTTACTTGAGAGCCATCAGCCCAACACTCCTTGACACATGTTTGTCTATACTAGGGTCACATGGAAAGCAGAATCGTTCCGAGCGACCACATGCTTCGTTTTACTTTTTGTACGGCTTATTGTATTTTTCTATATCTCAGCAGTTTCGGATGACCAGGATATGTAAAAGGATGATTGTTGATGACATTTGATCCTGTGAACTAAAGTCCGACTTACCAGCTCTAAAAATATAAACAAGTATTCTCCATTATCTGTATCCTTGAAGATCGAGTGTAACATTCTCAATATTATCAACTTTTCTCTCTCTTCCCCATCTCCTGCAACTGATCGGTGCTTCCAGCTATCATTTATTATATATATGTATATATGTATATATATGTATATATATAAAATACTCGAAAATAAAAAACTCATGTACAATAAACAAAACAACCTAGGTACATCTTATGTAAACCTCGTTCTAATAAATTTTCAAAACTGATCTGCTTTATGCCATTAGTGATGCCACATATATTGATATTAATTCACAATGTTCACAATGTTCACAATGTCTGTTATGCTTTTAATGTATATGATTACTTCTTTTTAAGTATGATTCTAAGATGCAATATTCACTTTATAGGATATCGAATATGAACCGATTGTTATCATTACCATGTATTTGAACAATCTTTTTGTGGTACAAAACTTGAAATGGCAGAATCGCATGTTTTGGCAGTCATTTTCGCTTTTGCAGAGAACAGCCATCTCGCGCTTGCAAAGCGAAAATGACTGCCAAAATATGCGATTCTGCCATAGGCCAACATTTACT
>JANTCA010013557.1:0-26297 GCA_024741275.1 Chironex yamaguchii | reverse complement strand
TATAGCATGACCAACAAAATATATGATAAATCTTTGTTTTCATAGATTTGCCAGAATGAAAAGAAAAATGAAAATGAAGCAAAGGAAGAAGTGGTTAAGATTGTCAAGCAATTAGCCCATAAAAAGAACAGATACTCATTTCGAGTTTTTGCCTTTGCATTGTCTCGGATTTGTCTTAGAATATTCAAACATGTTTATGTGAATGAATCAGGAATAAAGCAGGTATGATGTGTTTGTTTTGTTCAAAAAACCCCCTACTTGTTTCTTAGTAATTATAGTTAGATATGACAAATCGGTACAAATCAGGAGTGACAGCAGGTAAACTAAGCTTCTATATTGCTGTGTAACCTGTGTACGAACTCTGTTATGTTAATACTGGAACATATTTTATGGTAGACTCTGTAAGCAGGTCACGCTCTGTATTTATGGAATATTCAAAGCTATGTGTTGAGACATCTTATTTCATTAGAAATGTGATTATTTCCAATATTTCCATCAGTAGTCACAATTGTGCCTTTTTGAGGAATGGCAACAAAAATGGACTTTGCCAAAAGTTTTAAAACTGTGGCACTTGTGCAATGTATTGAAATTGGTACTTTCTTTACTCAAAAGCTGTCAATTGCTGGAGTATGCTAGAGTGTTGAAATGATTTGATACATTTTGAAACAATTTCAGGAAGTTAACCACTTTTTATAGGGTTGAAACTTAGAGAATGGAAACATTTCTGAACAATGCAAGTTTTGAAGAGGATAATGTATTTGCTGACAGAAACTTGACAAGAACATAGGCAATAATCATCTGACAATTATGCAAGGAATAATAAAGGTTAAGGCAGAAAAATATTTTGTACCAAAACTATGCTATACATGAAAGTGTTCAAAGATAAAGGCACTGTTAATTTCTAAGTATTTTTTGCTTTGGGAATTCTTTAAATGTATAACAGCTAAAAGTAAAAGCACATACAAATGTAATACAATGTGTGATATATGACTTCTTGGGACTAGTCAGACCATGGCTCTTCTTTTTGGCATTACAATTTTAAATTTATGGCTTGGCTTCAAAAACAACTCAGAGGCATATGCATATGTCAGGACAGTAAACAAATACATTACAGATGGGTCCGTAGATGACATTTTGAGCAAGGTAAAGGTAAAAAATTAAATCAGCACAGATGCTACTCAGTGTGCACTCATTGTGTAAAGAGAATACTATCATAATACGAAATTAGATCTCCAATCAATCAAGATCAGATTGTTTCAAACTTAATTTTTAGTCAGCTTGAAGCAGGATTTGAATCCAATGACTATGGACATGTCAATTTCTGGAGTCTAGTTTTCATCTACTTTGATAGGATGACATGTGACGAATCAAATTCTTTGATGAACACTATAGGAATTTTCTTACATTCCTCACATTTGATGATGAAGATGCCTTCAAGATGTAAATTTGCAAATAGTGCAAAATTTAAAAGGAATTAGTTTGAATTGTTAGGGACCATTTTTAGCTCATGAAGAGTTAAGTCAGCAGTATAAATCAATAGATCAATTTAAGGATGAGTCCTGACAACATTTTTCTATATCTACTGATGTATTTTGGGTGTGGCTTTTTCAGGGAGACAGCTACAGGTTGTAGATTTCACGGAGCTTTACTAATCACTTTCCTTTACCATTTGTGTGTTGATGGTACAGATAGTGACCCATGACACAGCTTGATGCTATGTGTCTTGTCAATTACTTCCAGCTGGGCCTCTCCCATGACAATCTGTTCTGGATCTGGACTCAAGCTGTCATCCTATATTTACTATGGCTTGGTCTACTAACCTTGATGTTAAAGTTTGTAGTTTCTCTATAGAGCCTGTGATTAAGTTGATGTCACCAGCAAACCTTAGGTCATGTAGTGTTCTACTATTGACTCTGAACAAACACTCATGTCCATCCAAAGCCCCCAGCATGATCCATTTAGGTAGAGAGTGTTGAAGCTTTTGATATAGATTACGTACCCGTGACATGTTCCCACTTTATTTTTGAAGCTGTCACCCATCCCACCATCCAGTGCCACTGCACTTGTTACCTTGTCGTAACATACCTTTATATCTCTATCAGATCCTTATTGATGTCAAAGTTGCTGATCACATTCCATAATTCCTCATGCCATTCCCTATTGAATTCTTTCTTAATATTAATAAAGATGTGGTACAGGTCCTAATGTTGTTTCTTGAGCAGCTGAACGCAAGGCAACATATTCAGCCTCGGCCGTTGAAAGTGCAACTACAGTCTGCCACTTACCTAACCGACTTATTGCTCCATTTGACAATATAAAGACATTTCCAGTTGCTGATTGTCTATTGTCTGAATCACCAGCCCAATCTGCATCGCAGAAGCCAATAATATTTCTACATCCGAATTATGTATTTCATACTTCAGATTAAAATCAATAGTTCCCTTTAGGTAACGAAGAACTCTCTTGGCAGCTGTCATGTGTGTTTCATTTGGATCAGAGTTAAACTTAGACAATAGTCCAACTGAGTGAGCAATGTCTGGACGAGATGCAATAGCAACATACAAGAGACTTCCAACAATTGATTGATACAATATACCGTCAACCTTTTTGCTTATCTGGTCATTGTTTACCAATACAACATTGGTATCACTTGGAGTAGATGCTGTTTTAGCATCCTTCAAACCATACTTCTCTAGCGTATTGTGTATGTACTTTTTCTGATGCATCCACAGCTGCTTTCCATCCTCACTCTGCTCAATACTAGCTCAAAGACAAAAATGTAGCTTTTGCATGTCCTTCATTTTGAAGCTGGTTCTTAAGGTGTCCTTAACAGCTTCAATGCCCTCAAGTGATTCACCTATCACAATCAAATTGTCTACATAAACTGCAACGATGGTAAGCTCATTTGACTTCGGAATATACACACATGGATCTGCAAAACTCTGCTTAAAATTTACAGATTCCATAAACTCTTGAAATGCTCTATTCCAACAACAAGGTGACTGTTTGAGCCCATACAGTGACTTTTTCAAACGACAGACAAGGTTTTCCTTACCACATACAATGTACACTTCTGGCCGATCCATGTATATTTCTTCTTCAATCCTTCCATTAAGAAATGCGGTAACAACATCTAGTTGATTAATATGCGTTTGGTTTTGCATAGCAAAGGCAAGCAGGGTACACACTGATGCAAACCTCACAACTGGTGAGAAGAAGCCTTTGGCTACTAAATGACATTTGAGTTGGGCTCAATTCAACATCTGAAGATATACGACTGTCACTTTGTCCATGACCAAAATCATCTCATTAGATATGACATCTCGTTTAATAACTGTTTTCCCATTAGTCTCATTGTAAAGCCTTTACCCTTTCTTGTTCAGACTATACCCTACAAATCTAAACTTTTCAGCCTTCCAATCCAATTTCTTGTGCTCTGCTTCAGGAATATGAGCAAAAGCCATACAACTGAATGCTCTGAGATGGTCAATCTTCAGTTTGCGCCCATGCCACTGTTCATAGGGTGTGACATCTCTTCTAAGGGACATCGGCAAACGATTTCTAATATAGGCTACAGTATTAACTGCCTCTGCCCAATAACCTTTAGGTAATTTTGCATGTGCAAGCATAGACTTTGCTGATTCAATTAGCATCCAGTTTATTCTCTCTGCTACCCCATTTTGCTGCGGACAAAATGAAGGAGTCTGTCCCTTCCCACTGGAGGTGCAGAAGAAATGTGGAACAAACTGGTCTTGGAGGATCTGGGCCCTCAGCTGAGACCTGTGTATGGTGCCCATTGGTCCCGAAACCCCTACGGAATTGTATGTGACATTGAGGAAGATCATGCAGAGTGGCGGCGTATGTTCGTGAAGGGGAATACGACAGCTCTTCCATGAGAAGGAGTTCACGGATTAAGTAAGTAAGTAAGTACAATATGCCACACTTAATTCATTATTGATCCCCTTTGACTTCATATAGTACTGGAACTCTGATGAGGGATATTCACCACCATTATCGCTTCTGAGAGTGCCAATACTCTGTCCAGAGCTACTTGTAACCCTTGCTCATACTCCTTGAATTTTTCAAAAGTCTCTGATTTACTCTTTAAAAAATTATACAGCGCAACATAGAGTAAAATCATCTGTAAATGTGGCAAAATATTTCCTGCCACCATTAGACACAGTTTGCATAGGACCACAGATGTCACTATGTACCAACTCAAGTTTACAACTGGACTGAAAATCACCCACTGGCTTAAATGGTTTTCTGTGCATTTTACCTGTGATGCAGTTCTCACAAAACGATAGCGATTGCTCCTTCTTTAAAGTGGACCTACACCTTTTTGGCTTTTAACTTGTTTGGGTAAATTGGGGTCATAGAAATCAATTCTCAATGTTATTTTTCTGTTTTCTGTGGCCAAAAGCACGTAGAACATCCCAAAAAATCTAGTTTTTTAAGCAGGACCGTGCACTAAGGGGGCTGGGCTGGAGTGAGAATATGACGTCTGAGCGGGAACAGGTAAATTTGTAAACAAAGATCAGTTGGACAATCTTTATGGTGTTTTTGACCCTTCATAGCTCTCCCCCAAACTCTACAATGTTGTAATGTAGTAAGTATCAATCTGAATAAGAGACTACTTTGATTAGGAAACAACTAGTATTGCACAAGATAGTTGTTAGTCATAAGATTTAGTTTCCCCAAAATCCCATGTAATTAGTACGCTATTCAGTGTGTACCATACGCCTGTAATGATCATACCAGTAGTTAAGTAAAGTATAAAACTACAAATATAGTCATCTAAGGATCACACATTGTGAAATATAAAGACAGAACATAACACTGGCGACGAGGACAACTGGTAAAGAGAAAAGTGACAGGAGGTCGTATGCACGTCTTTCACGCCAGCCTTGCCTGCCAATTTTGCAATTCATCACGTCTGGTTCCTGGAACGTTTTGGATTTGGTGAGTTATTTCCACCTTATTCTTCCGCCAAGTCTTTCCGTCGTTTGTCTGTTCCTTAAACATTTGCACCGCATTGCCACTCCAATGTATCGGTAGCTTCAAGTTTGGACACCGATTTCAATACAAACATGTTCTGGGTGAGTTTGAATAAGTTTTGTTTCCTGCTTCAAGTACGTCTGCTTTAAGCGATTTAAAGAAAATGGCTATGCAGTTACCGGTCTATGTGCCGTATACGATTGTTGATGACCCTAGTGTTGCCATAAAATGGGAAGATTGGCTCGAAGGATTCAAGGCCATGGTATTAGCCAAGCAGGTAACCACTGAGGCTGAGAAATACAATTTGTTAAGGCATTACACAGGCCAAGATGGTCGGAAACTTATTGAACTTTTGGACAACACCGGTATTGCTATTGATTCAAATTGCTATTGTTTACGTTTAAATACTTACTTTAAACCAAATATTAATCATCTATATCTCATGAACATGCTACACCAAGTTATGTAAGGTTCAAGTGATTTAGTAGATAGCTTTAATCTTAGAGTAAAAGCAAGTATTTCTGACCTTAATTTAAGTGAACTTACTAAGGATCAGGTAATAGATCTAGTGCAACTATCACATTTAGTAAATCATTGTAAGGATCCAATCCCAAAGAAAAAGGCAATGAGGGATGGACACATCCTACAAGAATTCGTGGAACATGCCAGGTCTGCTGACCAGACTGAATTTCAACTGCGTGACCTCAGAAGTAATAAGAGCTTGGTGCAATCAGTCGGAAAAGCCACACATCCAAATTATCTTCAATAAGCCTTGGCATACAGGGCTCTTCTTGTCCTGGTATGTTGTGAAACCTACGTTTGAAGCTGTCTGTAGTGAAATGCCTGGAGCAAATTGTACCCCCTTTGGGTCTGTCCATATCCTTTTCAATTTCACAAAATTGACCCATCTTCTTCTCCTTTCTATGGCCTCAGGTCGATTGTCTCCGTAAAATGGAATCCTGTGTAAAATAATTCCTTATTCAACATTTGCAGCACGGCTGTAACCAGACATTATTCATCTGTTTGGCATCTTCTTTTCTCGGGAAAAAGTCCTACGGAATTCCAGTCATTTATGCATTTTTCTATGAGATTTTGTTATAGAAAATTTTGCCTGTTCCTGCTAAGACGTCACACAAACTGGAGCCCTGTCTATCTAAAAGATGCGGTCGTGAAAACTATTGTTTGATTAGAACAATAGATTTTATGAGCTTTAAATGCTTATAAAACGCAAACGGTTTGACCAATTTCAATTTTGTTTTCAGATTTTAGTCATTTTCAATTCATTAAAAAAGTACAATCTAATTAAGCTAATACAATCAAATAAGCCTTTAGTAATAGTTTCTTTCAATGTTTTCTCATTGACATGACCTAAACTGTAGTGCCTTAAGTCTATCTCATTTTCACTCTCAGACAATGTTGTTGCTACTGTTTCAGGTATAAGTTCATGGCAATCCAGCAAGTAAAGCTTATTATTTAATGTACTTGTGCCACACACTTTGCCACTCTTGGACTTAATCCAGCATCGATATGAACTAAACTGCACAGAAAAGCCCCTAGCTGTGGCAGCCCGTACTGAAAATAGATTAGTTGTGAGATTGGGTACGAACAAAACTTCTGACAATGTTAGATTGCGGGGAACTCCTACCTAGATTCGTTACTTTAAGGATAATGCTCAGACTTGACTACTTTAGCTCCTTCTCCCTTTAATTTTGAACAATTACGGCGATAATGGCCAGCTTCTCCACAGTGATAGCACTTGAATTGCTTCTTGGATTTCCCTCCTTTGGGCTTTGTATGTAAAGCAGACTCCTGTGGTGTTGTTTGTTTTAACATTCCTGACGATTCCAAATGCCCCTTCTTCTTTTGCTCTTTATGGAGCAGCACTTGCCCAACATCACCTAGTGGTAATTGATCACCATGTGCTTCCAATGCTGTGACAAGCATATCATATATTTTTGGAAGACTTCCTAACAGAGTGACAACTTGATCCTCCTCTGATATAGGAGCACCTATTGCTGCCAAACGGTCTGTTAATTCCTCCATCGCTTTTTAGTGTTCTTCCATTGAAGAACCATCGGACATTTCCATACGAAAGAATCGCTTCTTCATTAATATGTTATTTGAAAGTGACTCCCGTTCAAATTGCATTCTCAGTGCAGTCCAAGCCTCCGTCGGTTATTCACATGATTTTATCAGATACAGTTGGCTAGTTGACACAGCTAACACAATCGTTGAAAATGCTCTCTGACATTTTCTCGGGAATTCCGTCTTTTGCTAATTACTGGCTCCTTCTGAACTCACTTCCGTCAATTATACCCCAGAGACCCTTTGCCAGTAACAAGTGTTTCATCTGAAACTTCCATGTCAACCAATTTGTTCCATCAAGTTTGTCTATGGACCATTTCTCTTCCATTTTGTCCAACATGATTAGGTCACAATCCATGTCCAGGAGATGTGTCTCCAACTCAAGCAAGGAACAACTGTTATCACTTAACAACAAAGGTCGGATTTCAACTCGACTGATTCAGCTTGTCACACCCTAAGCATGATTGACTGCACGTCCTTCTAATGTAAGTACTCTATATGCCTGGGCCCATAACCTGTTGAGTACTTTAAAGGCGCACAAGAATAAGTACTGATAGAAGAGTTCAAAGCAATGAATAAATTCCTTGTAGATTCGTTAATCTAATCAACTTAGGAAAGATTCATTCTGACACTATCGCAACACTGAACTTGATCTGACATGTGAAACAGGAACTAACCTATTGTTATTGAACGGCAGTGTTCTTGAATGTTCACAATTGATAATTCACAGAACATAGGAATGGCGATACATACATACATGCATACTGATAGATAGTTCACTACGATATTACCAACAATTTTAACATCTGATTGACTTTGGGAAGCACTTTTGAGTAAGACTGTGTTTCTTAGCGGCACAAGTTATATTAAGACACTTATTTGTAACGAAGTATAACCATTGTTTTCATTTTATTTTCGTTTGCCTCTGTAAAAATCATTTTATTTGTTTATTCATCCAGATTACTGCAATATTTGTTTAACGTTCAGTGGTTTTGGTAGCAGTTATTTGCATTGGCATGACCTAAGGTAGTTTTTACTTTAAGGTTCTTGTAGTTTCCTGTAAGGATATTATTTTCTTCTAAAATACAAAATCATTTTCTTATGGGTTATCATCACATAACGTGTCATTGTGGCATCCTTGGTAGAAGATAGGCACTAGACATTAACAGAGCCAAATATAGGCTAATTGTTATGCACCTTTAGTAATTAGCAGTATCAGGTGATATGTTTTGAATGGACTGATGACATCAATGTTAATTAAATTTTGTGTTGTTTCTTTGTAGCTTAAAGAAGTGTCAAAACTAGGCCAAGTGGTGTATGTGCCATCTCATAGTTCATACTTTGACTCGCTGCTGCTATTAATGGTGCAGTATACATTTAATCTTCCTTTCTCAATCATACCAGGAGGAGAAGGTGAGTACATATCTTGCATCTATGTTTTCACAATTTGCAGGACGCTCTAACGTGAATTTTACACATATACAAGAACCTGCAACAAAAAGTGCCAGGCTTTTTTAAGTTACCTGTAAAAAAATACCCTTTAGGAATTTCATATATATATGCACTTACATACACAATTGACAAAAGTTACATAATAAAATCCTACCAGTCTGTACAGGGAAAAAAGATTGCAAATACTTCCACTTTAGGCCTGAAAGTGGATGTTAGACAAGAAAGACAATAGGATCAGAGAAAATATTAAGTATATTGAAATTAATATAATTAGAATATGACAGTACAAGTTTTCCTATTGCCCAATCATAGCTTAGGTTCATTCTCAATCAAAATTTTGCCTTATACTATATAGTATCATGTGTTTGGAGGGACAGTGGCAAATGAAGTCAAAACTGGTGTGCTCCAGGAAGATTCTCTTTTCATTCACTATTCCCTGTTGCTAAAGTTGTTGATTATTATATGTAACAATTTATTGGCAGAAGGTGAAGCTATGGGTTTCAGATGTAGAGGAAGTAGAAGTTACCGTTCAGCTATTATCCTTATAGCCTTGACCTTTAATGATACATCCATCGTGATCAAAGATCGCATTATACTGATGTAGTTACATTCACAAAACAAACTGAAGTCAAATCAATCAGGGTACGTTTCCCTACCGCTGCAACGATTGAAAATCAAATCGTTAAGTCAAATCGGACTTTTAGAACTATAAACTTGAACAAGATTGGCTATGTCAATTCAAAAACTTGTGCAGACTGACACCTTATTGCACTTCTTGGGTAAATTTACACCTATAAAGATCACTGAGAGTAGTCTGCAGCTACTACTGGTAAGCTTACTATGAGTCCTTTGCATTACCATTAGCCACTTTAATGCAATGAAGTGTATTTGCATTACATGTACGATCCAAAATATGGAACCAAATTGGTGATAATCCACTCAAGCCTGTTTTCGGTATGTGTAGGTCAGTTGAAATCTGTGCTACCTATCATTTGTGATTCCTGTGCTTAACCTGCATCATGGCCATTAGACCGATGAACAAGCAAAGTACATCGATGTCATGCTCGTCAAGCACCATTAACAATGCAGGCTCTTCCCCAAAAGACTTTTCCATTAAATCAAAACTACCCAGCTCAAATGGATTAACTTAGAAGATACAAAGAACAGGTTCAAATATACTTCAGCATTGACAACCTTTGTTTCCACGGCTGCTTTGCTGTCAACAAAGATGTGCAGTTGACATCGGTTCAGGGTATACTCCAAGCTTTGCTTGCCAGAAAGCAATGTCATACCTGACAGCAGTACAGGCTACATCGACTAGTAAAACAGAGGCTGACACTGGCTTTTAAATGTTGCTAAAGTTTGCAGTACGTATTCCACTTTATTGTATGTAGTTTATTTGCCAGATTGCTAAAAGTTGAAAGGTTTAATAATAAGATGAATTTATATGCTTCAGGACCATGTGCAAGTTTAACATTTTTCTAATGTGCATTCTTGTTGTTAACTCTGAACAAAACATATGTTGAATCTCAGTTTTTTCTTTCTGCGTTTCTAGTTCAACCCTTGTAAAAAATGTATTATTCGAGGTATATCGATTATAACACTTCACATCCTTTTTCTTGTTCAAGGAAAATGTTTTGTATATCGCTGTTGCTGACAGCCATCTCTTATTTCCAAAATATTCACAGCATTACCAATATGTATTGACGCCGTATACAGTTTATTGTAATGATCTGATGACTTATTTCGGCCACTGTAATACATGTTTCCTCAGAATGCATGATGAAATTGTAGACTACTTTTTATTTGACGAATGTAAACAGATGTCTCGTTATTTAATCTTATTAATCTCATTAATTAAGGCTTGTAATGTATCAAGTTCTCGGAAGTGCAGGTCATATTTACAGCATGGTATCCGCATTATTTGATAGTTTGATCAAATGTCAGAGTTGAAATATTTATCATGTCTTTATCACAAAAAAGGTTAAACATATCTCAAAACAATGTAGGTTATCCTTTGTACTACATTCGTTTTTTTTGTAGATTTCCTTGGTATGTTACTTATCAGGGACTTGCTTTGGCAGACTAAAGCCTTTTTCATGCGAAGATCATTTGCCAAAGATGAGTGTTATAAGTCTTTGTTTAAGGAGTACGTCCATCAGTTGGTTTCCTGTGCCATTTCACCTTTTGAGTTTTTTGTGGAGGGAACAAGGAGCAGAAGTGGGAAAGGATTGCAGCCGATGACTGGTATTTGAGTAATTATTTTAATTGCTGTGCATGTGTTTGTCTAGGGAAGGAAAGCTGCGTTACTTTATCTGAACCTAAGGAGAATTTTGTAGATATAAAAGCACACCCCAACTGGCACTGCACCATAGAAAATAGTTTCAGGGGAATGAACAATATTTTGTCATTTGCTCAAAATTTGTTGAACTTATCTAAAGCTAGTGACATCATGGTTCTTTAACAATGTCTATATTTAAAATGCATCCTCGGCCATTGGGCTCAGAAAAAAAAAGAGCTGTTCCTTTCACTCAACTTTTGTTATTCAAAATCAGACAGTTTTGTTGTGTACTTAATCTTTTGTTCAGTTGATTCACATCCTGGCGCATATGTGCTTTGTTTCCTGTTGTAGCATGGAAAGTAGGTATTGCAGTTCTATTTTTGCTGATCTATTGTCAGTTAGTCAAGGTTATTGAGCTGAGATTCGTTTTTATGTGTCTGTTGGCATAGTTCAAGCTTTATACCCTCAACAGGTTATGGGCCCAGCACTGTCTTCTTAAAGCAGAAGGTCAAACAAAGCATAAAGGGAGTTTGGATCAGACAAGACAAATATGCCTAGAATATTCTTGAAAAATTCAAAATGTCTGATTGTGTTCCTGTGGCTACACCAATGGAAACCGGTGCAGTTCTCATACGAGATTCACCTGGTGGTCGTCAGTTTGATTCAAGTACATATCAATTGGCTATTGGAAGTTTGTTGTACTTAGCCAACTTTACTCGTCCAGACTTGTCATTTGCAGTACACAGACTAGCTCAATTCGCAAAGAATCCATATGAATTACATTGGAAAGCTATTAAGGGAGTACTGGCTCATCTCAAAGGAACACTTAACTTAGGAAACTGAGTTTAATTTTCATGCCTATGCCAATGCCGATTATGGCGGAGATCACAATGAACGAAAGTCGACTTCTGGTCACGTCTTCTTCATGTCTGCGCTAATCTCGAGGTTAAGCCAGAAACAGTCCATTGTTGCATTATCAACTGCTGAAGCAGAATATGTTTCGCTGTGTGAAGTTACAAAGAAAGTTGTTTGGCTTTGCTGCTTGCTCACCGATTTATCTGAACCTCAGAAAGACCCTACAGTCATCAAAGAGGAGAAACAAGCAGCGATTGCTTTAACTAACAACCTAGGACAACAGCCGAAAGTGAAACGTGTTGCTACCTGCTATCATTACACTCCACAAATGATTGAAGAAGGAGAAGTTAGAATCGAATTTTGTCCTACAAAAGAAATGGTTTCACCGATATTCTCACCAAGGCCTTGCCAACGAAAGCATTCATAACTCTCAGACAGAAACTTGGCCTCGATGCTGAATCTGACTGAAAGAAGGAGTGTTGTGTACTAAATCTTTTGTTCATTCGATTCACAACTCATCAACTTGATGCATCCTGGCACATCTATGCATTGTTTGTTTGTTGTTGTATCAAAGATTTAGTAATTGCGCTATTCTTCGTTTTGTCTGAGAAAGGGACTTTGTGTTTTATTCCTTCGATTGTGTTGTTATTGCGTACTGTTTTACTATTTATTTGGAGTTGCCTTGATTAAAAACGTTTGTTCTTCAACCATGTATTGTTGCTTATTGGAGATTAGCCTGGAAACTATGTATTGCCATTCTGTTTTCGCCGATCTATTGTCAGTTAGTTGAAGCTATTGATCTTAGATTCGTTTTTATTCGTATGTTGGCATAGTTCAAGCTTTATAACCTCGACAAGTGTTTGGCGTTCATTTTTGTTCTGGTAATGTTTATATCTGTAGATTATCTAATGTGTTGAGGTTGAGACCTAAGTTCATTATTTTTGCTTAAAAAGAGTATAGAAAGTTTGAAAAACAACGTGTAATGATACGTGAAATTATTCTGGCTCTCGTGCTATTTTGGACCGTACTTGGAAAATTTTACCGTGAAATTATTGGGTAGACGAGCCCTCTCGCCCACGAACGTTCGCCACTGATGAAAACTGAAACCAGATTTTAAAGAACAACAAAGTAAATGATCTTACAGGACCCTTTTGATATTAGGGATAAGTTAATTATCATAAGAAGTGAATAAATTAGTGAAAGTAGACGTAAAATGTATTTAATCGCCCCCAAAAGGTTTAAAAAGTAAGTTTGTTAATATTTTATTGGTTTTTTTGCATTTTGTTTTTATTGACCTGTTCCATTCATTTATTTCTAGGATTGCTGTCTATGGTGAATGAAGCGTATTTTTCATGTCGTTCGCCTGACATTTTTTATTGCCCTGTTAGTATTAGTTATGAATATACTCCTGAAAGCGCTTTTCATATGTATGAAGTTCTCGGAATTGCAAAACAGAAGGAGACATTAAAAGTATGTATTTCAGTAGTTAGGTTCTGTCCTCTTCTTGTAATACATTAACACGCGACTCTTAGCAAACATTAAAGGCGATAGTACTGGTGAGAAATTTTGGCATCTTCCACTGACGAACCAAGAAAACACATAACCCGTTCATACACTCAACTACCCCGACCACGTTGTCCTCCATTTGTCGATCAGTGGGTAGCAGGGACTTTTTATGTCTTACGCCAAATCTTTTTGTCCAATTGGCTCGTCGGTTGGAGCTTTAGCTTTTGAACATGATGCTAGTGGTTTTCATCATTCTCTGTTCAACAATTGTAGAAATATTTATTTCGAAATCTTGTATCCTAAAAGCCAAAAAGTAACGCTTTTTTAAGATAGGGAGACAGACAGACAGTCGTTTTACACTGACTGCTTAAATAACAGTATCTTCTAATTGATCGATTTTGATACTCTTTCCGATGACAAGCTTTAGGTTAGTTTCTTCAGAAAGCTCTATAAGTGCTTATACGTATTTATATATGTATTTTAATGTATATATGATTACAACAAGTGTTTTCGGCTGTTCGTCTCGCAAAAATCTCCTCGTTTAAGAAATGTTTATTTTTTTCTCACAGCTGATTTTGGATGCACGCAAAAGTCTGTCTTACAATTTGGGGACTGTTAATTTCCATATTGGAAAGTGTGTGTCTTTAGAAGCCATCTCCAGATCATTAATTGACCGGCGACTTTATAATTCTGTCTCAAGGTAACTTTTATTTTACGTTCGTTCTGAGTTCATATCTTCTGCTCATCCGTATGATCAAAGATGATCTCATACTCTACGAATTCAATAATATAAACAGGAACAAATGCTTCCATCTTCCACTCTGAGCATTATGCTTAATGAATAATTGTCACCTATACTGGTAAGACTTAGAAGTAGACAGAAAAATTGCACTGCATTAACTCAGCTTGCAGTCTGTTTTGGTTTTCGTGTAGTTTCCACGTACTGTCAACTCTACCAATTGTCCTTAAATAAAGCATTAATATTCTTACTACGATAACAACTATATAACTAGTTGATTTGACTCTCAGTTAATACACTCAGTCTGCAACCAAATTGAAATTTTCGTCATCACAGTTTTGTTTACTTATCTTAATTTCATTTACAATCCAATGTACATGAAAAACGCAGAAAAAAGGCAGAGAGGTAATCGCTGTTGAGAGGTATAGAGAGAAAGCAAGGGAATGAAAATTCAGGTCGTTTGGCCATGTGAGGAGGAGAAAACAAAGGCTATGTTGGGCAGAGGATGTTAACAGAAAAGATACCAAGGAGATGGAAGAGAGTCAGGCCTAAACGTGAGCATTAAAATGTGGCGAAGGAAGATATGAATGAGGTGGGTGTGATTTAGGAGGACTAGTGTGACAAGTAGGAAGGAATAATAGATTGTCTTGATATTGTTTTTGGTTCAGTGGCAATGACGTTAAGTAGCCTTTGATGTCTAAGTAACAGTTACAGATTTTAGTGTCAGCTACCATTTGCTAGATTTTTCTTAAATGCTGAAACTCAGACTACCAAGTCACTGACTGTAGAAACACGTATGAGGTTGACGTTTATGTATGACGCCAAGTCGGCTTCTATCTTTGCTAATGGCATATAAGTTCACTTTTGACAGACAAAACGTGTCGATAACTCAGAAGGCAGAGGATGCTGCCCTAAAGTTGAATGTTGTAGGTGCGGTCACCGCCTGATTTGTTTCTCTAATTGAAAATTCATTTCTATGCAAACCATACGTGCACGCTCAATAAGTAAAAATATTAGAAAAACCACCCACTATTTGAATACATAAGCTGGCTTTCTAAAGTGCTCTCAAACTGAGGACACTATTATACGTTTGTACGATACAAGACGATAGGACAAACGCATCTAAAATTTGTTATTTCCAAATAATAAAGGTTTTTCTACTTTTCACACAAATTGTATGTGTTCTGTATTCATTCGCAATTTTTTGCTTTCTTTGAAGTGTTTCAAAAGAAACAAAACAAAAGCTGTCTGAAAATGAAAGCAAGCTAAATCGGGACCTTGGCAGGATGCTGGTGCACGAGCAACAATCAAATATGAAATTGTATCTGACGTCACTTGTAGCAGCTGTCATGTTGCCGAGGAAAGTGTCGATGAAGATGGGTATGTTCACAATTTAAAAAGTCTTTTCGAACAAACCAACAAGATTTTGCTTTTCTTTTAACCGCTTATTAGCCTCACCAAACTTGCAACTTCTTCCACCGTATCAGTCATCCTTTATAAACCTTCCTAGAAACACCTAATTAATGTTATGCCATTAGAAAGATCCAGGTCAATAAACGTATCTCTTCCATTGAATAACATTACTATCCTGGTTTTGACTGTTTACTCTATTGATCATCCAGTCGATTGCCAGACTAAATTGTCACTGCAAATCTCCTGTAAAGCCATCATGTCTATCAATCTATCATCTTTATACCTGTCTTGTGCAATGAGTACTCGAATAGTAACATTAAAACATCCATATGACATGAAAGGTTCCCGCACCATGCGTATCATGCCTCACAAGGGTCAATATTATCAAAGTGTTTTTCAGAGTTGACAAATTTTAAGTTTATATTTTTTTGGTAAAAAGGTTGTATTATATTAAATCTGATTACACGTAGAGGGACTTTATGCATTTGTGCGGGCCAAAAAGTCGTACTGGCTACTTTCATTCTTATGCTTGTAAACGTAAGTGTCAGTAAGAGGTGAAAACAGAGAATATCGTAAAAATTCATTGCCGTGAGTATGTCTCAGTTACTTTGACTTCCTGCGTATAACCCAAACGCCTCAACTCAATACTTTAACAACATTTGTATGCATTTGTCATAAACTAGAGTTACATAAGTACAGATAGGGTAAATTTTGAGCCAATAAGCCTTAATAAATACACAGTTGGTGCTTCATTTGACCATTACATATTCCTTTCAATTTACACAACATTAAGTTTCTGTTTGTAAAATCTCAGTTTGCATGCAAATGTAACACGAGACACAAAACATGACATTGTTGTATGACCTATATAAACACAGAGTCCATACTTTCGCAAGCATGTGTTCCCTACTCACAATACCACTAATTCACCGATTTGCGATTGTCTACTTCAATTAAAAAATAACAAGTACCAAAGAAAGAAAATGATCCAATCGTCTGAAGTTCAGTTCCAACTAAAACATACTATTTCCTATTCGAAATTTTGGTCGGAAAGTGACGTCCATGGCTACAAAAACAAGCTTTCTATTTTGTGGTATCATGACCTGTGTTTATTAAGATACCTCGGTTTGAACTCAAATCAAATATAAAAGGAATGGGTTCTCCTTCTCAAAAATGGTGATGTCAATTGGTGCAGTGGCTCCTAAAAATTTGTAAATTACAATGATTAAAATACTAAAGAAAGGAGATCTGACGTGTATAAATAACTAGCAACGTGTTTGTAAAGCTTTTGGGCTTATGTTGTTAACCAGACTGAAGATATAATCGAGGAGAGATTGAGAAAGTAACGAGTACGTTTTGAGACTGGAAGATCTTGTACAGATCAAATTTCTACATTTTTAAAGAATTAGAAATTCGATTGAGCTTAGCTTGTAAACTGTGCAGAAGGTCCTTGGTTACCATTTGCCTCATTGACACTTAATAGTCCACTTGTTTCTTTTCTCCAATTTTGTGACTAGTAATGGAAAATGAAACATTGGAGAAAACGTGCCACGCAACAGGGACGTTTTGGTGTCGTTGTTTTGAACAACGCATTTGCTGGCATCAGTTAAACACAAAATAGCGTCCAATGAATTTCTTTTACGTCATAAGTCACGTGCTCTTATGATCTATGCTAACTTAAGAGTCCTTGGCTGCTGACAACCGTCTTTAACATATTTATGGCCCTGGTGTGACCTGAATGTTATACCCTACTGTACTCATTCGTAATGATTGGTTGATTTGTTTCTGGTTTATGACCTTCAACAAATTGCACGCGTTTACCTAAACAGTTAATGTTACTATTTTATTCTGTTAGTTATGACACCGTATTGCCTAGATTATTTTCCGCATTGTGATGAAGTTCTGAGTAGTCGAAACCTTTACTGCGCATCTCAATATAATTATGTTACTGTTTCGTTTGTTAGCAATGTCACCATATTGCCCTGTTCAATTTTCTCTTTGTAATGGAATTTCAGGCGGCTGAAGTCTTGACTAAGGACCTCAATATTATTATTCACAAAGGAAAGTACTTAGCTTTACATTTAATGGCATTGTTGTATATGATGAATCAATAATTGTATGTCTTTCAAGTGCCATCGTACCATTTGCAGATAATGAATTATCATTTTCATATTCTACCTGCAGATGCACTATTATTTCAGTGTTGTGCCGTTATGAGTTTATTAAAGGAAACTACTGCCCTTTTAGAGCCGAATGGTATGCTGCTTTTTTACGTCTCTACTTTAAAGTAGTTAGCACCATCATGATTTGTTGATTGACTGGAGTGGGTCTTGACCTTCAATGGCTATGAAAAGTCCCGGTGCAATCTCTTTTTCGACTTGTATCAGATTTCTTGGCGACTGACAATTTCAGTATTTCAATGCTAAATAAGGTAATACACAGCCACCATGTTAAAATGTGAAGAAATGTTAACGATTTCTTTTTATATGCTTCGACTTGAGTACGAAGTTTCCTTAATGGGATGCTTCCTTGTCAATGAACGTACGTTTTTGCAGTTGAGAACAGTGAACCGGTGGATGGGTTCAGTCCGCGAATGATAGTAGACTTCTTTGCAGCCAAAAACGTCTCGGGAAGATGCTCCAAAGACACGCTATAACCTAGACTAACACTCCCTGTCACTTGTTGTCAAATAGTACATGCAAAACAGTGCATTGACTTTTGTTGAGCATGAGAAAAGAGCAGTCTTTGACAGGATATCATCATACAAAAAGATCTAGATAGCCTATTACGCCAGGGAGTTTCATTAAACGATACTACCAAACTTCACTTGTTTGATTTCGTAGTGTAGTCAATCAAAACAGCCCATTAAACAACAAAACATAGGATAGCAAGATAGTGTAAGCATAGTTAAATCTATTTTTCAGAGCATTCGCAATCACGTGTCGTGAAATCTGCCAAGTCTTATTCCTTATGAATGCCCAAACAGACTGAAATGTACAGAAATCAGACTTTCGCGGTTTTTTCTGTATTCCCATGTCACTTTTGTCCTCATCAAATTGTATTTCACTAGTTGCTGTTTACCATTTTGTATATTTGCAGATGAGTTAAATCATACGTGCATTTCAAGTTCCGTGCGACTATTAAATCCCACGCTTGACTGCATAGGAGATGAAGTGGTGAAATTACCTTTCGCTCCCATCAAAGAAGAATTGGTAATGAGTCCTCTTGGCATTAGTTTAAAAGACAAAGATGTACTAGGCCATATCTTAACATATACATCTCTTTCACGACAGAGGAATAAGCTCCTTCATCGGTGCTCGACTCCTGCCTTTATTGCCATATCATTACTTGCTTGCAAAGATTCATATTCTAATATTGGTATGAGATTATTGCCTTTATTACTATCATTCTGATATTTGTGTTATCAATCTCTATTACTGTCAGCCCTATTCCTCACCATCCATTATGCAAATTGAGTTTAATGTTCATCTTTACAAATAATATCATTGAATTTTATTGTTGCGTTGAAGGCTACATCATTTACAACGTTTTACTAGTGGCTAGTTCGTTCCTTTAACTTCTGTGTCCAAGGCTCCATTCTTAATATACCTATGCACGGTATATTACCCTTTAATGATGTGTTGTATTGTCTTATTGTACAGCCATGTTTGTAGTACATGTACGTATGGATGTCACGATTCACATTGCTTCGATTGATTAAAGTTGTATCTTTTTTGCTTGTTCTAAAGATGACGTCCGAGATCGATTTGAACTCATCCACGAAATGATGAATGTTGAGCTAGTATACCATCCATATACAGATTGGGATGAGGTAAGCTGACGGCCATATCATTCGGAAAGGATTTGTTATATCTCAAGATTTTACTTTTTAATTCTCCAGCTTAACACCATGCATTTGTTAGAACTTTTGTTTCCTGTACTTGTACAACTTTGTCTTGAAACTTCAATAACATTCCAGCTGCGTAAAGTGCAGAACAGAAAACGATGTATGATTATGACCACCGGGGCGTCGAACCCAGGTCTCACGTCTGCAAATCTGACGCCTTTCCTACTGACAGGAAAAGTTGAATGACTAATAGTCATTCATCGCCGATTGTCCGCCCTTATTATTGGGTGTCAGTGTGTTGGTGTCGGTAGGAAGGGTGTCAAATTTGCAGTCGATACCTTGTTGGTCCGAGCTGAGCTCAGGCTACTGGCAGCTAACCATCATTTCCGTGTAGTTAATTATGTTTAATAAAATGATGCCAAGTTCTTTGAATCGGTCAGCCATGCCGTTGTAACAGGTTGTCATTGTTGTTTCCTAGTCACTCTCACTTTCATTGGAATATGGAGTGGATGACCTCACAGAGCAATCCTGTAATTTCTCCAGTACTAGAACATTCAAATATTTGTCATTTTAACAACGCGCAACACAACACAATGTCGAAAAGTATTCTTTGCTTTAATAGATTCTGGTGCCCGACATCGAATCAGAATTAACGTTGTTCTTATTTCTCCTTGATTTTTATTTACAGGAGATGGAAAGGGGCCTCGACATATTGGAAGCTTCCTCTTGCATCAAAATCCACAAGAATTGCACCGGGAGATCGATCGAAAGGATGAATGCGGAAGTTACGAATTTCCTGTTTTCTTTTTTGTATAATTTGGTTTTTCCATTCTTAGAGACATATTGGGTAAGTGATCCAATCACTCTGTTTGTATTTGATCTAAACTTGGATTTCTTGATCCCTAAAAAGGATGGGCACTATTGATATTCCTTATCTTAGTAATCTTTTTTTAAGTTTATCAATAAAAATGTTCGTAGCTAATAACAGTTTAGTGAAAACTGAAACCAAGTAATACATAGTGAAAACGCGAGCTGACCTTGCTAAGTACAACGCTTTATGTGCAAGTTGTTTGCTATTAACTATCATATTGTTTTTGATGTATGCGTATATGATATGTCTTAGTAAATAACTTTAAACTACGTCTCCAAAATAAATGCGAGACTAATGCAATTTCCTACGCTTTGGGTTTATTTCATTTTCCAGTTTGTTGGTCACTCACTGATGTCTGAACACGCAATGGAAACCATCACGTTACAAGCCCTCTCCAAACAGCTTCAACAACAAGCTGCAAAAGCTATAGAGCAAGGTTTGTTAATGTTACTGTAAGTCGGAAGTTATCGTCTTTGCAAAATCATGTATTCCTAATAAAATTCGCGTAAACATATGACTTTTAGTAATTTATGTATTGGCTGCTATGCATATGTGCATGTGTCTTGTGTAGTTGTATCTTTAACTTTTTGCTTGAAATTTTGTTTGCGCTGACGGAAGATGCCTCTAGGTTGCATCTGACGTACGCCAATGAGCTTTCTATTTCCTTGTTATCTGCCATAATGCCCTTTTTAATTGGTAACGCCATAAACAACTCCCCTCAATATTCTACAGGACCATTGACTTTACACATTGTAGTAGACAAAAGCTAGTAGCTGCATGCTCCTCAAATGGTTCTATTTTAAGTGTTTTGCCATTTGATTGTTGATTTCAATGTATTTTTATCTTTGTTGAAAGGCTTATTAAGGACATACGAAGCGTTATCACTGCACACTCTGGCTAACGCCCTCAAGTGGTTTATCCAGACTAAAGCTCTGCTTGCTCATAGAGAGTAAGTCAATGCCGATTTTAACTTTTTGTTGAATTTAATCTTTCTCTCTTTTACGTAAACCGTTGTGACCCTAATGAGCGCCTAGGGGTGCTCATTTCATGTTAGATACCAAAAGAGGGTGGTCATTGGAAACTTTATATGTGATTTTTGGGATAGTGTTTTGCTATAGAAGGTTCTGCACATAAAACAAAAATTACCTCAATTGGTTCCGTTTGTATTTATGTTTGGATATAATATTGCACAAAAACTTTCAAAGGAGGAAACCTGTTGATTTGCAGCATGAGTATTAAGGATCACTTTAACATGAAGAACATCATTGGAAACACCACGCAGCAGTTATGGTGAAAGTGGTATCCACCAACCCTGGTAAACATTACATCTCGAAGATTTCACTGAACGTTGAAAACTACTTGGATAGTTGAAAAAATTCAGAATTAGATCTAACAAGTTACTGATAAAAGAGGCATAGTCATCCCCTCCAATGACTTCGTGTCCATTTAACAACATTATTGGCGTGCCTGACACAACTACCAGTACTAAATGTTCTGACGTTGGAACTAAGTCAGCAGTTCTTATTGAAAAAAATATGTGAAATAGTTTCCGATTATATATTTTGATGTGATCAACGGTTCTGGAAACTGCTACGCTGAAAAATTTTCTGATATGGCCGAAAAGTACAGATAATCGTTCCCTCCAATGATATACAAAAATGTAATTTGTCTCTCACTTTTTCTTCCATTGCTGTAACTCGTCCTAAACGTGATGGTTTCCGCAACTTCTTAGTATTCGAAATCTTCTTTTGCTTAACAAGTTGCAAAATGTGTGCGATAGAACTTCTCACAGAAGTTTCAGCTGATTGTTATTGTTACTTTGTCTGTTTTAGTTCCAATTTGATCCAAGTTGTAACTGGAAAAAAGCCTGATAAGTTATTGAGCATTTTAAACAGTCTAGGTAAGTTCTTTTCATTCACACTCAGTTTATTGCTTGTCAGCATTTTATCTGTTCTATATTACAATTTGTGTCGTTCAAAATCAATGCACTCGCGTAAAGTCCCCTTTTCTTGAAAAAGATTTAATATCTTACATATAAAAAAAAGTCATAATATCATTCTTCCCAAAGTTACCTTCGTCTTATATCTCTTGAGCCTCTCTAAATTTAAATGACGCAATAAAGGCATTTTCAGCTATGATTCTATTTTGCATTATTTCTTTCGTGTGTGTACTTTGGACCATACCACAGATCTTCAAGTTGCGTTTTCAATTATACGAACTCAACCTAAGTCTCGGATGACATATTCGTGTCATGGATAACAATACTTCTCATTTTATACCGTGCTATATTAAGCGCTTTACCTTGTATAATCCAATATTTTATGCTGCTATGATGATTCCTAATTACTATGAACTGTGACCAACTGCTTTGTGTCAGTGATCCGTTTATCTAAGAGGAAGAAAAGTGGAAATTGTTTTTCAGCCAACAAGCGAGATACATAACATCATAGGAGCCCATTATTAAATGACAAATTTTTTTTGTTTTTTTTTATTTCAGGTACTCTGACTGACCTTACTTCAGAGACGACTATGAGCGGCGGAGACAACATTAAACTGAAAGGAAAGTTGTAACAACAAAAGGACTTTCTTTGAAACACACAAAGATAACGCTTGAGATGAAGTATATTTTAGAAGAGACTGGCATTTTAAACTAAGAATAGCATAGTTTAGATCTAGGGTATCATTTTCTCAGGAATCCGTATTTGTCAACAAGGCGAAGCGTGTCGTTCGTTTGACGATTTTGTGATTAATTTTGTTTTTACTGATGAAATTACATTAGAACATTTGTATCAAGTTGAACTTAGTTTTCAATGTATCCTTAATATGCCCATTTTTGTAGCTAAATTTGTTACCACTATTTTATTAATTATTTGGTGTCTGTCTATTGTAGTGTAGGCTTAACAACTGACTGTTATGGTCAGCAGTAATTTTTTTGTTTTGAATTCGGTTTTGAATCTCTGATGGTCACGAACATAATTTCACTGCTGATCTTTACACAAGACAACCCTGTCCATTTGAAATAAGCTTAAGTAATACTCGAGATAGAAGTTGTATTTTCTCAAGCTTATGATGATGCTTTTGTAATGTCTGGTGAATTTGATAGTGCAAAAACAGAGGTTAGGGATTGACCCGAGATATACAGCCACTTTTATTGTCATCAACTACACTTGATAGTTATTGCAGTTGTCAATGGTATACCTTATTTAAGAGATCCTATTGCTATTGCATCAGCTCATTACAACTTTTTTTACCTTCATAAAGAATGTGCTTTGGCATGCCATTACACACTCGTAGTTAATTTTTATTTTTTTTAATTTTTTTTTTTTTGGGGGGGGGGAATTTTCTAGGGAGATTTGTCCAGGGTTCTTTTTTCTGGGGGTCATTTCTCCTAAATCGTAAAATCAGAATTCCCGTTTGCAGAATGTAGATCGTCTTTAACTTTTATGTAAAAGGAGAGGCTAATGGACTCTATGAAAGAATGTTGAAGTCCTCATTAGATTCTCGGTTAACTTAACCAATATGGTTTATTACTACGTTTCAGATGATCTTGAACTTGTGAAGCATTGTGCGTAATATTGAAATATTTGATCCACTGAGCCGGACATTTGTTAACTTGTAATATGGAAGAGTTTGACAGAAAGAAGAGGACTAAAGGTGGATTTCGTGGATAATCGTCGAAATTAATTTATGAGGTAGAGACAAAGAAAGAATTGGTCAAACTAGTCTCTCGGAGGAAACAAATTCAGGATAGGAATGAAAGATAGATAAGTTGTGGTTCAATAGTTGAACCATAAAATGCGCTTTTTTTGTTTCAATGATAAAAGCTGAAGGCGAGAACGATCCCCTGACGAAGACGATTGAAGATGCTGGCAAAGTTCAGTCCAAAATCTAGGATAGCTTGGTAGAGATGATTAGCAATGGGGATGATTAGTGTAAATGATAGGAACTCTGAACTGGACTTAGTATCGTTATATTCAGATGTGACATCAGTCTCCTCAATTGGAGGTGTAGCAAAAAATGTCTGTGCCAAGGGGTTTAAGCTAGAATGAAAGAAATTATCTGTAAAGCCTCCAAAATAGTAAGGGTTTCGGTTATAACAAACAGAGCTATACATGGGGATGAAGAAGTATCAATAATCGATGATTTTGCTTGCCTAAAACGTTATTTGAAGGACCAGCAAAGATCGTATTTTGAGATTTAAACTAACTGAAAGCAACTGCAGTGCAGCGGTTGATTTCCTGAAAGAAAGATTTGCAAAGCCTAGTTTAATCATCAAAACTCGTATTCAAGGAATGATTTATGACCCTGGTGTGCCAGTGAAAATAAAATCGACAAAACAGTAGAGGGTATGATTTAATTGGAACCCATTTCAGAGGATTTAAAGTAATGGAAGTTAAAAAGAGCACGTTCATCAATCATAGTACCAGTATTGATGGAGAAGCTCCTAGAAGCATGCTTCATGGAGACAACGACTTTGAAAATTTGGGACAATGAAAAATCTTTCGAAGCATTCAGTGCTGAATTTGTGACTATGATATTCTGATGTTTAAGTCGACAATAATTAAAGACACCAAACCCAAGTCTGAGGGGTAAGCTCCTAGTATCGACTGCCGGTCCATTGTTTGGTAGATGTCTTACATGTTTTTGTAAAGATCATGGCGCAACTAAGCGTATGAAATCAAAGGTCTTTACCCTTCGTAATGGTAGGCGTGCTTTGTAATATTAAATATAGCATGTCAGGTGAACATGATAGGAAATTGCCAGTTTTGTCTCCAATTTCAGATTCAAATGTACAAGATTGTATCCAAGCACTGATTTATTTGGAACTAATGATAGTGCTAGCGAGTAGTCCTCCAGACTACCCAAGCTTTACTTAAATGTAAAGACAACATGCATTGTCATGCAATGTCACGTTCTATTTGACATAGTGTCACGGCGTATATTAATTACTAGAAAGTTTGTAGAGGATTGTGCGGTACTGGGCAAGAAAAGTTTGCAATTATGAACTCCGACTGCAGAAGAAAAGTTAAGGAATGTAGTGAGTTTAATTTTTTATTCACTGCAAGGTTGTAAACCAGTAGTGATTGAAGAAGTACTTGTAGACAGTATTGCTGAGATCAATAATGACCATGTTGAAAACAGTTAAGAATGAATATTAACATCTTCGTCATCTATGGTTTTTAGCCTTGTATTTCCCAGGATGGATTGAATATGGACATTCTTATTAGAATTGACTACTTCTGGAGGTCGCAAGGAGAAGAAGGATAAAGGGGAAAGCCAGACCAGCCTTTTGCAGTCAAAGCCAGCCTTGGTTAGGTAGTATCTGGATTCTTGAGAAGTTAGAACCCTCATTCTCATGCTTGTGTACGCCTGCATGCCGTGAAATACGTCTTAACAATATAGATTTTATAGGAGAGAGGTATAGTGTTGAGGTACCATGGAAGGTTGGACATAGACCACTTAAGACAACTATCAGAACAGCCTAAATTAATTAAATTCTCAAGTGAAAAGGCTGCAAAATGATTCTGGTTTATTGGGAAGTTTTAATATGATAATCGAGGATCAGGTATAAGCTGTTGCTGTGAACGAAGTAGCTGCTCTTGGAATTTGGAGCAAGGTCCATTATTTGCCACATCAGGCTGTAGATAGGAGTGCGTCAGAGTTATGAATCTCCATATTGTATATGATGCATCATCTAGATCTGGTACTTCGAATACATCTTTAAATAACAGTTTTCATACGGGACCACCATTAAATCCACTCACTATTTGATACCCTAGTACGATTTCAAAGGGGAAGATCCCTTTCTGGCAGCATTTCACAGTGAAGTTACACTAGAAGCTAGAGATGGTCTTTTTTTCCTATGGTAGCAATAATAATGAGTCTAAAACTTCAAAGTAGAAGCACTCCGAGCGTGCAAATCTTCGCCAAGCCAGTTTTATTATTCAATTAACAGGGGTTTTGCCCGCGATAATTTCCTAGTCTGTGGCTCGGGGGGCGGGAGGGGGAATTCAGACCTTTTTTTTTCCATCTATGTCGCCTGCTTCTCTCATGTCATTCACATTTACAGTACTACATAAATAATGGTGCCTAAATACCACAGCTAGATACACATATCGATTAGTAGCCTGGGGGCAAAACAATGAAAATGTCTTATTTTCTATAGGTACCACTGTAAGGACTACTTCTAAAAAATGTCCGGTTAAAGCCCTAACATAGAATCTTCAAACGCGCAGACGCACAAGCATTC
>JANTCA010013556.1:0-36533 GCA_024741275.1 Chironex yamaguchii | reverse complement strand
CACTTATGAATCTTTGGTAAAATATAGGAGAATCTACTTACATATACCCTCCACTCCTTGTCTGGAAAGACTGTGTCCTCTCCTAAAATATCTATACCTGCCTCGATAGTCTTTGGTACTTCTTCAGATAGATCTTTGCCTAATCTCCCATAAGTACTGCCATTAACTGTCTATTTGCCTCCTTACTGTAATCTTCTCTATCCCAGACAGCTACTGCTGACCCTTTATCTGCTTTCTTAATGACTATACTATTATCTGATCTAAGATTTGCTAAGACAACTAACTTCCTGTCGTAAAGGTTATTAAAAATTCTTCCACTTGGTAATACTGAAAAAAGCTCTTTCTCCAAAGACTTAATACAACTTTTGTACTGGATTCCACTATAAATATAGTAGAAGTAATACCCTAAGTCTCTTTTATTATGTTTTATACTTTATCACATTTTGCAGTTAATGTATTGAGCACTATATTTACCAGTATTGGATTAAGGCAATTTTGGTCATATATATAAATCACACTATACAAATGATGCAATGATTACGAGCTTTGCTTTTTCTGTGGCTTCAATGGAGGCAAGCTTTGACTCTGATCTCATGCTAATTTGTACATAATAATAATCATTTAGCAAATGTTAAACTAAGATCAACAGCCCTTTACATAGTCTAAGTCTGCTTTCATTAAGGATTACACTGTTTAGACAAATAACCTTGGATTATCTACAATTACAGGAACAAAAATTTAACATTAGATGACATAAACTGAAATTTAAAGAATTCAGAATATGCTTTTCCAAGCTTTCTCTACTCTTGGCATCAGTGGGAGCATGCATGCTATTTACAACAGAAGTGTGTCCTAAAACCACATAGACATTAAGCATGACAATTTACTACAGGTCCAGTTTGACTTACGTTCAACCAGGGAGACTTAGGTTTAACATTTTTGCAGTCATTTGGTTACCTTGTTCTCTATATTGACCAAAGATCAAATCTTGTGGGTTAAGGGCAGCTGCTGATCCAAAATGAGTGGCTTCTTCTCCATAGCAAGTCATATAAAAAGAAATTCGGCCCTGTCATAAGAAGTAGATACGTCAAACATGAAAGTATAATGACACTTTGGAAGTTTACCAACATAAAATGTGGCTCAATAGTTTAAACAATTTTCTTCCAGCCTCAACCTTAATTTGCTCCAAGGTGGGAACAGGGAAAATCCATACCGTCAGCCTACAGGCAAGGCAATGTACCTCTATCAGCCCCTACATTTCCTCCATTACATCTCTATTACTTTCATTAAGAGATTGCCTGGCACTATTTCAATTTCAAAGGCAAAGCATCACTTTAATTATTTCATTAGTTTTATCAATAGAACTTTAAACCCGATGTAGAAAATCACTGCTAAACAACAATGTAACCTTGTTGAAAGCAACAAATGCTGTTAACATATCACCAAGCAAGGTCTGCTGGTAATTTCGTCATGTGACAGCAAACAATAATTTAATTATTGAACTATTTGGCAATCACACAATCGAATTATTGAAATAATGAAACTTAGTTTTGTAAAGATTCCTTGGACTTAGTTTGGGGAATTACTCCTTTGGGAATTTGTTATCTTTCTGTTCATTGGTGTAGGGGTGCTAAAATTTTGGGGGCTGAGGCATCAAAGAAAAGGGAAGTCAGGTTGCCACACCCTTAGTAAGAAGATAAAATCCAAATGTAAGCAGGCAAAGGAAGAGTTCTATAACAACAAGTGCAAGGAAGTGGAAGCACTGCAAAAGGAACACAGTAAGCACAGTAAAGTTAAAGAACTTACAAGCAAAAGTAAGAAGTCCAGCTCGAGGTCTGGCTGTGTTCATGATGAAAATGGGAAATTGTTGTTCGAAGAAAAAGCAATACAAGAGAGGTGGACAGAATATATCAGCAAACACTATGATGATGAGAGAGATCAAAAGTTACCTACATCAGATGAAGAAGGACCAGAGTTTCTCACGGAAGAGTTGGTATCTGTTGTTAAAGAACTGAAGGCAGGCAAGGCATCCGGAGAGGATGGAGTAGCAGCTGAGCATCTCAAGGCCTTGGATGAGGATAATATGAAGATAGTATTAAAGCTCTGTAATGAGATCTATACGAGTGGGGAAATTCCTGAAGACCTCAAGAGAAGTGTCTTCATAGCGTTGCCTAAGAAGCCAAGGACCACCTTATGTACAGAACATCATACTATAAGTTTAATGAGTCATTTGATCAAGGTCGTCTTGAAAATGGTCATGAGAAGAAATGAGCAACAGCTTGAAGAGAAGATTGGAGAGACACAGTCAGGTTTCCGTACCGGAATTGGAACTAGAGAAGGGATTTTAAACCTGAGACTGATTATAGACGAATACATGGAGCTAGAAAAGAAGATTTATCTATGTTTCATAGATTATGAAAAGGCATTTGACCATGTGAAACATGAAGAGCTGATTAGAACTTTGCAAGGATTTGCATTTAATACAGAACTTATCCTGGGACCATAGTGCAATGGTTAATGTTAACAGAGAAATGTCGAGCAAGTTCCCAATTAAGGAAGATGTAAGACAAGGTTGCGTTATTTTGCCGAAACTGTTAAATATATACACAGAGAGTATTTTTGAAGAGGCAGACATGTTGACTGGGGTGAAGATTGGCGGAAGGAATGTCACAAGTCTGCGGTTTGCAGATGACATGGCATTGATAGCAGAGTCTGAGCAGGAACTCCTAGAAATAGTCAATCTAGTTAATGCAAGAAGCAAAGACAAAGGATTGAACATGAATGTAAAAAAGACAAAGACTATGGTAGTGAGAAAGAATGTGCAAGAGACCTGTGCTGTAAGAATATGCGTGGATGGAAAACATTTGGAGCAAGTAGAACAGTTCACATACTTGGGCCAACTTATAACAGCTGATGGGAGATGCGATGAGAAGGTCAAGAGAAGAATTAAGATAGCAAGTACAAGCTTCATGATTATGAGGAGTCTTTTTTGTACTGCTGGCCTGAAACTAGAAACAAGAAAAAGGCTGCTGAAATGCTACATATCTTCAACACTCTTGTATGGGGCAGAGACTTGGACGCTGAATAAAGAGGCATGCAGCAGAATAGAAGCTTTTGAAATGTGGCTTTACAGTATAATGTTAAAAATAAGTTATGTGGAGCATATCATGAATGAAGAGGTACTGCAAAGGACAGAGACAAGTAGAAAGTTGTTAGTCAACATTAAGAAGCAGAAATTCAGTTATTTTGGGCATCTTATCAGGAAAGGAGGGTTGCAGAAAAGCTTACTGGAGGGAGAGGTTGAGGGGAAGACGTGTAGAGGAAGACCATGAACGACACGGCTGAGCAAGATCACAGCATGGATGAAGATGGGCATGTACAAATCAAGCCAAGGACAGGAAGAAGTGGCAATCACTGACCGCTCATGCCCTTGATGGGTGTGTGACTACCAGGTGACAGGTGAAGCTCAACAAGCATTGTTTATTTCAGCTTTAGTTTCAAATTATTACTCGTATGAATATGGTGACACAAAACAAAACTGGAATACCGAAATACAGGTTACATTTCATAACCAAACTAGCCTGTTAACAGGTCTTTTTGGAAATAAGCACACGTACAACTATTCAAATATATGAATATATATGTCAATATGAAGATTGTCATGGAACTTTTAAAGCAATATTTTACATGTTGATGATGGATCTTGGAATGGATTCGAAACTTTCCAACTAGTAAAGTTATGCCTTAGCCACTCGTTTATCACTTGGATTTGTCAAATGGATTTGTCTTAACTACATTGTCAAATGAGATCATCTCAATTATACTGTTATATTCTTGTCATATTCTTGGACTGTCATCTTTGAAATGGACTAATAGAAAAGATATGCTGAAAACATTATCACAACATGATTCTTTTGCCACCATGCTTGCCTTCCAACTTTAAGAAATTCGTATGAAATTGTGAGGACTAAAAATCTGATAATTATACAAAACTAGTCTTGCCAAAATCTTTACTTTCTTATAAACGGATGCGTGTATATCCAAACTGAAACTCTATAATTCTGGTTTTGCCTGAATACATTGTGAAAGTCTTTGCAAAAATTTGCCCAACTGATATTCGTTTGTGTCCAGCTGGGGGAGCTGATGCCCCTAAGCCACCCTGGCTCCTATGCCTATGTTTCTCTTGAAAACCCTTTCTCATTGTAAATTTGAATCTTGGAACAATCTTGCATCTCTGCGATCCAACGAATAATTATGTTTGGAAAACTGTGCCTTAAACCACTGCCAATGTCAATGTCAAGTATTAACAATGTCTTATTACTATTTCATTTTCTATTTTCTATTTCATTTTCTTATTACTATTTCATTTTCTATTAGAATAACTAACTTTAAATTATAGGTGCAAACAAATCCATGACATTAAACACTTTTTCTCAAAACATTTTACATAAGAGTGGTGATGTCTTACCAAATGATTGTTCTCAAATATTTAGTTAACAATCCTCAAAATTAACTTTACCTGTCTCTGTGACTCATACAAAATTTTATCCATAGTATTCAGAAGAACCATTTTACGATATACTTTCAATAATGTCTCTTTATCTAACTGGAATAAATGCAAAGCAAGAAAACAGGTCAACACTGATTTTAGCAAAAGTTCAGACTAAAAACACAAAGTGATATTTCATTTGGGTATAATAAAATGCTTATAAGTCATACACTACAAAAAAAGCTTAAAATGGATATAGATAGAAATAGAAGAGACAAATATCCCAAATGCACTGATGCAATGTCTCAAACATCTAAATTTTCTTTCAAAAACTGAAAAAAAAAATTATTGAAAATTTAGCATCTGCAATTCACAAGACACATAAAAGTATACATGATATTAATCCCAACAAATAAGATGGGGGACAAAGCATTGTGAAAGGAACTGGGGTGGCAAAGATGGAGTGAGGTCAGACTGGTAGCAAAAGACAGAGGAAGGTGGCAGAAGATGCTGTCAAGCCTTATGAGATCACCATGGTAAGTAGTCAAGTAACCACTTTAAGGAACTCTAGCTAACAAATTGTTATAATTCACTTAGAAATGGAGATAACTCAGTTTATTTAGGTACATTAAAATTTCTTTTACAATACAGGCAAAGCAAAAATTTCATTGCCACAAAGTTTTACAATGGTAGCAGAAGTTATCAGAATGTGATATTGTTGTTTATAGTCTGCTTAAATTCACAGAACAAAATTATCATGTTTACTTCTGATTAAGACAATAACAGTAAGCCATATCAAGGTCTTCGTCATTCTAGAAAACACAACTGGAAAAGTCAGAATTAAATCAAGCTAAATTGACAAACCTTAGGATCATTTGCTTGTTCAAGAATCTCTCCCTTCTGGTTGGTCACACGGTATACTGGTACACCATCATACTTGTAAGGGTCAACAAATTTGAGGTCTGAGATAAACTTGAGAGAAGATCCACTCCCTGGATATACAGGTCTGTCCTCAAGCTTTCCAACTGTTTCAGAAGATTGGTGTATACTGGAGGTCTTCAGGCCCTATGAGTGGTAATTCAAGTAAACATGACATATCAACAACAGTGCTCTAAATTTTATGTATTTAATCCAGATACATTTAAAAATCACTTCCTGCCACTGATATTCTAAACTATCGTATGAAAATACTCAATATGCAAAGTCTGTATTTTGTTATACCCTCACATTTTTTTGCTTAAAAAACATATTTAGTGAAACATTTGGTGGGTAATATTATCTGGCATTGTCACACCAATTTAAGATGTTTGACAATGTAAATAATTGAGAAATTAATATCAATGCAACCAATAACCAGGCCTTTTTGTTTGATGCATGTGATTGCACGTGAACAATTAGGTACATACACAAATTGACTCACAAGGTTTTTGACCGCACATGCAAAGTGTTATTTTGGCTAAGTAAAGTGGTACTTTTATGTTCAACCTATCCAATGTCCTTTAGTATACTGTGAGAAGACAAGTGATTTGTCCTGTTCGAATTGAAAATGAGGACGAATTGGACAATGACAAGTCAAAGTTTAACAATGATGAAACTACTAACTAGTCATTTAGAACAGGAACTTTATTGATACAAACATATCAATGATGATGATCACTGAATTGGTAGTGTGATTATCTTTATCAATAGAGGGAGACTTAAATTGGGTTTTTTTTGGCGTCACTGTCTTAACTGCCCTCTTGAATAACTATGCATGCAAATTGCACGTGCGAATGAATTTGCCTGTGCATTTTGCCATAAGCATGTTGTTTTATTCCAAAAAAAAGACAGAATAATGCACCCTTTGCAACATACCCATACACGGAATTCAAATGGATTTCCTCAATTCACTGAATTGGAAACCGAATCCTTCCAATTCCACAACTCAACTAACTGTGCTGCAGATGTGTCACTAGGAAAGGCCTTTAAAGGCCTTCCCAGGGTAAACGAATACTTCCCACTGACATTTTCAAAAATTTGGTAATTGAATATCACTACACATATTATACATATAAAGTAAGCAGGCTTACATATTTAAAACGATATTAAATTTAAACTATTCGACTCCTCTTCCTAATTGTCATCTACTACATAGCCCAGGTCCCATTCAACGTAGACAGGCCCGAATATTTCCAGTGTGGGCTTGAAAAACTATATGCTTATATGTTTATTGGCGTATCATTGACAGATTAACGGTGTGGAGTGGCGCAATAACAACACTGAAATGTCCGGAGTGGGATTCACATGCAATGCACCATGGAAAATACCTGCAATCTATCCCACGTATTGAATCAATGCAGCTTCAGGCCCAAAACTAGCCAACGTAGAGGTAATCATATGGATGCCTGCTTTGCCACTGCCTCTGGAAGGTAACAGTGCAAAATAAGTTACGAGCAGCTTTCCACTCTCGAGAAACCAACAATTGAATGCAGCAAAAATGAAGCTATCCATCCCTAAAACTAGTTTCCCTAACCAAATACTATCTATCTAAAATAGCTGAACTAATCCCAAAAAACATCTCCATTTCCAACCCGCCATGCACATGAGTACAGCACATGACGTGGAATTTTGCCAAATTGTAAGAATGAAAGCAGACGAAGTAGTGTAATATGGCACACTTAAAGTTCTAAAAGCCTCAGCTCAAATTAATACGTACTTTACTCGCGAATGCATATTGTAACGTTGGTGTAACAATCCTTATTTTGCTTGGGTAAGGAAGGATGGCTCTGGTTAGAACCCTTGCGAATCTTAAGGTAGCCATGTTTTAGAAACTTGTCGGTGGGATTCCTGTGCTTCCAACCAAAGCTGCCCTCGATTCCAAGTCAAGGTTCATTTGTTAAAAAGGTTCCTAATAAAGGACTAGGAACACAGCTATTCTTAATGAAAATAACAAGTAATTTTGACAAGACGTTTTATGGTTATTTTAAGAATATAAGAATATATAAGCATCCATTAGAGTGTGGGGTTGTGGGAGCAAAGAATGTAACTGACAAAACTTGTACAATAGACATATTTCAACATTCTTGTTAGGACACATTTTAATGCAGGCTGATTCAAACTTGCTAACCTCTTATTTCTGCCCTTGTAGGAAGGCTTGAGAACATTTTAAAAACTTTCCTCTTTCCCGTACGCAGCAACGAATAATTCAGTTTCTTCCCTGTTGTTAAATTTTGGACATAACGATTCCATGTTTTCTTTCAAATGGCCGTAAGTAGACTGGTACTTTGGGGAACAGACCAATTTAGGTGCGTAATAGAATGGGCGAGAAGTTCCATTCATACACTTCTCAATTTGTCGAAAGAAAAAGTATACATCGGGCTGCATATCTGATGGGATTCAAACCAAATTGCAATGTGTTTTTGCGTGTCAGAAGAATGCCACCTTTACGTACCTGCGTAGTATCATGTTGGTGTACTTGCGAAAGCACATCAAAAAACTCATGAAAATAAGATGGAGAGAACTTATTAATAGATTCAATGGCTTCTTTTCTGTTGTTTCAAACGAATCTTCTCAGGATCAAGTATGAAATTTTTTCGCAATATGCGTCTGCAATACTGCTGATACTTTATTACAAATAAAAATGACTATTTTTATTTTAACTATTTTAAGTTAATCTCTACTTGGTCAAAATTACGCCAAAATGATTCATGACTGGTCAAGAAATTGGTTATACCCAGGAACCGAACGTGACCTCACATTGCAAATATAAAAGGCTAAGTATCTAATCTTTGACAGAAGGTGCATAGCTGAAACATGCAACGAGGTGAAGATGATTTTTAGTTTACATGACTTTCTTTTAAATCAAGGGAAAACTGAAGGGTTGATAAGTTTAGGAAGTCCTATATTCAAACCTTAAATGCCTCTCACAGAACACGAAGACTTCACTGAAGACAAAATTTTGAAGACAGATAGATACTATCAATTCCCTTTGGTACACTAATTTTCATAATCATAATAGGTATGGAGACATTGCATTAAGCCAGATCAAGTGCTGTAGAAATCCTTAGGGACCCTTTCCTGAGGCTAAATCAACAAATAACCTTTTTTTTCAAAAGCAATTGGCTATTCATGTTGAACAACTATATTCTTTTATCGCTGATTTCATTTTATCTGATGATTTTTGCTTAAAATTATTTCATGTGAACCTTCCCTTCTAATCCCTGTTTTCGTACTGGCTACATGCAGTAACATACAGCATACATGCTAGCAATCTGATTTCATTGTTTTGTTGATTCAAATTGTTCGTTCAAATACTGACTTTTTGTTGCTTAAAAAACCCATCAAGTTTTGTACAGGTTTCGTAGGTCCTTGTGAAAGATAAGCGCAGGCAACACGGCAAACTTTTGCAACCAGATTGTAGGCTTGCGCCAGCAAATAAAAAATGACACAATTTTTAAATCCCTTATTTGTTTTAGCCCCCTTACACTAGGTGTAAGCATTTCAACCTTAAATTCACTTGTCAACAAGAAATCTGAAAAAGCTGAATTTAGGATTGTTTCCTTGACTCCTTAAATAATAATAAATCCACAAAAAGTTTTAGAAATGGCTTGCTTGCAATCTTTACAGTTCCCAGTTCCTAGCCCCAAATACTGCGGTCACAGCACTGCGTTTAATTTTTCGCGGGAACTTTTAGGGTTTTGATTGGATAGATCGGAGTAACTCAAAGAATAAAACTCGGAATTAAAGTGACGAGAATTTGGATATTCGCGGACGATAGAGATGGCAGAAAGAAAGGGGAAAAAGTTTATCAACAATCCTCAAGACTGTGTCCATGAAAGCCTATTAGGTTTTGTCCTTACACACCCACAGTTGCGACTTTTGGATGGTTACAATACAGTAATAAGGTCAGATGTAGGCGAGCTTATCAAATCAGGCAAAGTGTGTCTGGTCACAGGTAGGCGTGTCCTTTGAACGAATATGCCACTTTGAATAAAAATAGTCATAATTTCTACATTTTACTTGTCTTTCTATTTTCAATTTTCGTTGATGAAGAGTAAAGGTAAGAAGGGCAGCCGAGGCGCAGTGGTCAGAGCTCTCAACTTTCAATCGGGGTTCGAATCTAGATATTGGTGGTGGCGGGAAGGGTATCTGGCCTGTTAAATGAAGCGCCCCGTGCAGCACCGTTAACAGCCCCGAATTAACCCGCATTTACGTTTCCCTGGGGAAAAATGACATAAAAATACAGGGTTTTAGGGAGGAAAGGCACAGCTTTCTTATTTACAAAGGATTTGGTCATTTTTTCAGAGTAACGAATGAGGTTCCGTGTAAAGTTTTTGTCTTTATTGTGCAACAGGAATTACCTAGGTAATCCTGCCATCAAGTATTGCGCTCCTGAATTATGCCTACGGATGCTGGGGCTATACATTCAGAGAGACACTTGCTATTGTTTGTGGTTGCAACCTCCTTGAAAAGTCCATGGGTTAAGGTCATGCTCAAGAGAGAAATTAATTAAAATCCATTTAAAATTCTCAGGCATTTCTTGTAAAGGAGAACAGAACATAGTGTCTACTTAGTCTGAATTGTTGTAAGTGAAGGCTCCAATGAAAAGTCAATTGTGAGTTGAGGCCTTTGGTGCCAGTAGCCAAGGTCACCTACACTGAATGCTTATGAAGCAGTGTCAGTGGTAAACTTAGAACTACCTTTCCACCTAGGTGACTTCACAAATTGGCCTGCACAATGCTACTTAATAAGTAGACTGCTTTTCCAACAAATAATTGGAAGTTCAACACAGGATACGAAACAGCTCAGCCTTAACAATTGAATACCTGATAAGACTGGTTGCAAAACCCAGTTTTGTTCTGTAGTGGCACTTTCTCTGTACATCGTCAATCACATAGATGGTATACCACAAGTTTCAATCTAGTCCCTTCCATGTGAAAATTACTCTTAATGGAAGAAAATCTGGCGTTTAGTTGATACTTAAGTGTCCCTTTCATTGCCACTGCCGAGAGCAGCAAAAGATTTGGACACAAACGCATATACAATATATAGCATAGTAAATTGTTTTTGTAACCATTAACAAGAATGGTTGATATTTAAGTTGTTTACTGGTAAGGGTGTTAAAGCCATGGTACCTTTTTCTCATACAGGTGGTGGGAGTGGGCATGAACCATCACATATTGGATATATTGGCAAAGGATTGTTGACAGCTTCTGTCTGTGGAGATGTTTTTGCCTCTCCTCCTGCGTCAGCTGTTCTTGCAGCCATAAAAGCATGTGCCTCCCCAGCTGGTGTCTTACTCATTGTCACTAATTATACAGGTATGTGGGAGTTATCAGGAACTATGTTTAAGTAAAACTAGCAATTCCTTTAAGGTGTGCTTGAATGAAGGACAAAAGCAACTGATAAGGTAACAAAGTTAAAAATGCATTTTTTGTTTTGTCCATAACCTATATTTACTGTGCCATTCATTCAAGTTTATTTTTATTAAGCCATGTAGCAAAAAGAATTGTTTTATGCTGTGCTGTGTTTGAAATCTTTAAACAAATCTGCACCAAAAAACATACACCAACCCTAAGTGTTGAGACCTCATGTGTAGGAGTCTCTTGTCCATTTATGTATTATCCCAAGTGCAATCGAACAGAAGAGGCAGTGATCAGATTTCATTTTGATTTTAAATTTTGATTGCTTTCAGCTATTGTACAGTGTCTAGAGTAAAATCTAAACAGGATGTTAGCATTAGTTACATCTACACCATATTTGCACAGCATGACAAGGAAGAGTATAGCAGATTTCAGCCCACTTTTATCTATTTTTGTCATGCATGTAACTACATGTACTATATAGTACTTAAATTTTATATCCATAAATAAAATATCTTACTTTTCTTTTCTGTAGGTGACAGACTTAATTTTGGGAAAGCTGCTGAGCTTGCAAAACATGAAGGTATTAATGTTGAAATGGTGATTGTGGGTGAAGATTGTGCTTTGACTAGTAAAGACAAAAGTGCTGGAAGAAGAGGCCTATGTGGTACAATGTTTATTCATAAGGTATGTAAGTATAGTGTAATGCATGATTGAACTGGAAGCTAATGCAAATTAAGCCATAATTTTATTGTAATTTTATGTAATTGGTCCTACCTGTTTTAGTCCTGCCAAACTGCATACTTGGCATATTTGGTTGCCTCTGCATTAAAAGTCATGAGATTTCCATTGCATTTTGCAAATATAGTACTTGTCAGTTTTTGAGTCTTGAATTTATTTAAGGCTTTATGGGAAAAGGCCGAAAATCTCCCTTACTTGCTAGTATACATCTCATGTATGGAAATGTTTGCATTCTTGGGATATAATTTCTTTCCGGTATTGTACCAAAGTACAATGAACTAATATATATAGTTAATACATACCAGATAGTTAATTGTTATGGCATTTATTGTGGAATAAAAATTAGAGGCCACTTGATCAACAAGTTGCTTTATGCTGACATCATCCTCATTGGTAATAATGAACAAAATTTGTAAAAATTGTTAGATAATATTGTCAAAGGAATTGAGAAAATGGAGCTCACACCCATTGAAAAGAAAATGGAAATTGTGGTGATCTCAAAACAATGTGACACATTGATATGCAGCATCAAAATTGGTGACACAATTAAATTATTTTAAAAATATGTCAGAACAATCATATTTCGAACAGTAAAAGTGATACAGAAATGAGAAACAGGATAGCACAAAAGAAACAAACATTTTGGAAACTTAAGAGCCTTCTTACAAATAGAAAAATAGCAAATGACATAAAGAAACAGGTTGTTAGAGTGCTATGTACAACCAGTCCTGATGTACGGCTGTAAGGCCTGGACAATAAGCCAGAAAACAGAGAAGAAAATAAAGGCATTAAGTATGAATGTGGTTGTACAGATGAGAACTTAAAGTACCTGGACAGCCAAAAGCAAGTCTAACACAGAAAAATATAATTAGAAAGCAACAAGGAAAGTTGCTTGGACTTAGAATGAGAAGACACGGTCTGGAATATTTAATAGCAGCAGGAAAATTACATGGGAAATTAGCAAGAGGCAAACCAAGGCAAAGCATAAGAAGATACCTGAAAATATACGAAGATGGACTGGAATGATCAGGACAGTGGATATTATAATTAAGACAGATTACTAGGAAAAGTGGAGAGACATGGTGTCCAGTTCCCTATGGCAGGGAACTTGATGATGATAATGTTGATCACAAGTTCAATAGGAAATCATAATTGCAACGTTAACCAAAATTTGTTTGGAATGAATAATACACAGAACTAGTTAATGGTACTTTTTTCAGTTCAAAGTAATAAAAGTAAACATATATTGTGTTTAAGTGTGCTTGTATTTACAAATTGACCTTTTTTCTTAATTTATTTCAATGTCATACAGCTATTATTTTAAGAAGATACCAGAAACTGTTGATAGTGCTAACATTAACCAAATTTGAATGACATATGAGTTCTGATTAGTGTTACATACTTGCACATTTGTTTTCTCAGATGTCTGCCAGTTTTCTATACCTTTAATTCCGTAGACTTAGCAATGAGTAAATATCATTGTCATTCATTATGATTTAGATATTATATGGCAAAAATGTGTAGTCATAGATTTCGTGCTTGATGTAGGTGTTACAATGAATTGTATAAGTTGTTGGAATGTTTGGAAGCTGGTAATATCTTTACCTGTAAGGTATTTTGTTCCATGTAGTAAATACATAATCTTTTGAAAGTGAAATCGCAGAAGCCATATTGAATTAAAATAGATGTTAAATAAATGTTCTAATTCAGTCATGAGTCACTTCTATGCCAATGATATCTGCAATGATGTTATAATTTATGTCAATACCTGCATATTGATTCCTGAGAAGGTAGTGCAAGGTTTTTACAAAGACCAGAAATTAATACATGGATTGATTTACACATTTCACTGTTGTTTATGAGTGAATGAGGAATGGGACCAATGGAAGAAGTATACAAGAACATTTTTTCATCAAGTTTCTTAGATGTCAAGAGCAAATTACCAATTGAAAAATATTTATGCAGTTTTGTTAGTTTTGGCTAATGTGCTGTGTTACACTTATTTGTAAGTTATTGTCAGAGTACTTTGTTCTTTAAGGTATGTTCTTTTGGTACTGAAGCTTTAGGAGATTTTTATTTTAGATCGTAGGAGCACTTGCAGAGAGTGGGTGCAATATTAAGGAAATCAAAGAGCATGCCATGAAAGCAGCATCAGAAATGGGTATAGTATTTCAAACACTTCCTTGCTAAAACTTGCATATACTTGCATATGAAGGTTAACTGTAGGTTTTCAAATGGTCAGCTTTTTAATTATTATAAGAATAACTGGTCTTTTGGCCAATTGAGATGTTCAATTGCTTGTGTGTGTTGTTGGTGTTTCTAAAATTCTCTTGGGGTGCATCGTGTATATTCTGTAAGACTTCTTCAATTATAGCATAAGTTTTGTAACTTTACCACCCTTGTTTTAAAGAAAACTACGTCCTGTCATGACACAAAGCCTGACCGTGACCTTAATCAGTGTGGTAAAAAATCCACAAATTGATCATTCTCTTCACTAAAAGGATAGTAAAGATGTGAATATCCTATTTTATTTGTCATGAACTAGCACTACGTTGTTGTAAATTATGTTCATTCTCTGTTATATCTTGTGAGCAGCATCTTGGCAAGTATCTATTAACAATCTACATATTTAAGTAGAATTACATTGCATTATCCATATAAAAAGAAATGAAAGTATATTAAAATAGGTAAAATTTGTGTCAACTTAAGGAACACTGCAGTCCCGACTATCTAAAGAATTGCTAGGTGTTAAGACTTAAGTTATTACAAATTTTTCTGTGCAAAAATACAACAAAACATCCGTCTACCAACGCAATTTTAAACACTCTGGTTCTTTGATGTGGAAGTTTTAGTGAATAATAATAAATCAAAAAAAGTAGTAATAATGAAAAAATAAGTATGGACCAATACAAGCTTATCCACATATTGACTCTACATCTGGAAAAAATAATCTGAAGTAATTAAAATAGCATGAAAACATAGTTAAGGTTCCTTAAAAGAAAAAAGAAAGGTTACAACTACCAAAGAATCAAGAGACATGAAAAGTCCTTTAACAAATGCATCAAATTTTTTTTCACTTGGTAACAAAGGATTCAGTTAGTTAAATAAATTTCAAACCGTGTCCTGGAAAGTTTTTTTCTAAAGCTAGCTCAAGTTTGGTTTCTTTGTTCGATTTGAGGGTCCTTGTTATTAATTTTTCATTTAGAGTTAAGGAACTTGCTATAAACTTTGATTTTCTTGCTTTAGACCTGTCTCTGGTGTAGTTCCCTATGTTCTATCATTGGTAGCCAGCCTAGACTGATAGCATCCTTCTCTTTGGAAAATTTCCCAAGCAGAAGCTTGCTGCAGAGTTTTGAACCTTCTGGAGGGGGTTTGCTAGAACATTGGGGAGTGGCATAAAAACTGTGTCTGCACAATCTATTTTGGACAATACGAGAAGTTCAGCAACTTGTTTTCCTACAAGAAAGGGCATGATGTTCATGGGTTTTCTAAGAACTGACAACGCAGCATAACAACTTAATATGATTGGAGAGATGTGCTCCTCCCACTTTAGGTTTTCATTAAAATGGACACCAAAATGTTTACCGGTGTAAACAGATTGTAATTGGTTGTTCCCTATGTTTATGCAAGGAACATAGTCATGTAAAGCATGGATGCATTTATTTTGTACTTAGACTCGTGACTTTAGTTTTCATGGGATTCAATGGAAGGTTAGCAGCTTCAAACCACAAGTTTAGGTTGGCAAGATCTCTGTTCAGCTCATCCACCATGCTGTCTTTATCTTTTGATTTTCCGTGTATGAATAAGGTGATGTCAACTAGTGTTCCTTTGGACCGAGAATGTGACAGAAGTGGATTGTAGTGACAATAATGGAATAAAATTTTTCTGTTCTGAATCAGGTGACTACCTTAATATGTTAGTAAATTGGAATAATTACCTTTTCATTCTAGGAACAATTAGTATAAGCCTTTCGCCTTGCAGTGTTCCAGGACAAGCACCAACTTTCCAGGTTGCAGAAGATGAAGCAGAATTTGGACTAGGTAGGATTTTTTATCATTTCTGTACAAAGTTGTAAGTTTGACAGACAAAATTAAACAAGTGCTGGCAAGCAAATGAAAATGTGGTCTCAACCATAGCCATAATGCAATGATATTAAGTTAGTACTGATTAGCTGATTGTTTTATTTGCAGGCATTCATGGAGAACCAGGAATCAAAAAAATCAAGGTCAGGTAGAGACTACAATTTTCTTATCTTATGATTAGGGTGTGTTTGATTAGAGCATTGTACATACAGATATTTGTTTGCTATTATTTTGGCATTATCTCAATTGGTAGAGGTAAAAGTTGAAACATGCTTAATGTAGACCAGTTTGTTCTAGTATAGTATTGTATAAAATTGTCAAATGTGTAATATTGTATTGTCCATACTTGGAATGATGTGTGATCACAGTTGCAAATCTTGGCAAATGCCTGCTTCGGCCAAGAAGTAGTTTTTATTGCATTCTTTAACAAGACCATTCGTCTTTGCACAACAGCCATAAAATTGAAACTTCTCCATATCAACCACAACGTCAAAAAAACACAACTTTCTTTCACATTGACAATGCTAAATGTATGAATTGAACAGACCTACCTTAATGGGTGTGGGAAACATTTAAGAACTTCCCTCAAAAATGAATGACACACAGTTTCTCTGATGTCTATTCACGTGGCAAAGATGATGTGAAAATAATTCCTAAAGTGACCTGAAAAGCCATTTCAATTGCACACCTTGATTTGACAAGGAGTGTGATTCATTGCACCCCTGTTGTATTTATTCCCACTCTTGCCTGGTATTTTATTGAATTGTATTGTCAACTTTATATGAGGCAATAATGGCATATGATTAAGTGGCAGCTCTTGTATTATTTTGGCATTAGTGGTTATTGGTTTAGCGTGTTTTTTATTTAGTTATCATTATCTAATTTTACATTGTAGATGAAACCTGCGAAAGAGTTGGTTAAGGAAATGGTTGATCATATTGAAAAGAGTGGCTACATAGCTCAAGTAGCTGGTAAGTAAATTTGTGAGACTTGGAAAAGGTTGAAGGACTGCTTTTAATGTAAGAAAAGTTTTTGTGTCAGATAGAGGATTTAGCAAATTAAATGATGGTTCACTTGGTGCTACCTTTGTCGTGCACTGTTGAATAGTATGATATGCTGGTGAGTTTGTTTGAGTTCTTCTCGCTACCATTTTTAATGTTTCCTCTACTAGCTGTTTAAAACCTATGATTTTTACCTATTGCTTGTATAATCTGGCTGGATCAGCTTGACCGGCTAAAGGCAAATGGGTTTCTGTTTTCAATAATTCATGGATTCCTAAGATCCAAATCTTTTCTCTGGGTAATGCTTTGGTTTTGGACAATCCTTGATGACTTCCATGCTTGATTTTATTACCGTCATTAATTCGCACATTCTGTTCCACACCTGCTAAATTATTTTTGAAGATTTAATGTGGTTTTACACAGATTTAGACATTTTTTCTCATAATCAGTGTAAGTCCTAGTCATTACTTGTTGTGTTTTTCATGGCTTCCCTTTTGGTATCCATGTTTATTACGGTAATTTGCCATGCGTAACATAAACATTTGTATCAACATGTCTTTTAGTATTTGTGGATTCAACAAATCTTTCATGTGTTTTAAATCTGGTCTGGTCCCCTCTTTCAAAAACGTATGTCCAATAAATTCAAAAGTGTTCCTAACAATTGCTCTGGTATAAATTAAAACTTTTATTCTATGAGCGATAGATTATTCCACCTTTTCACTGTGCTCCAGACATGTTCTCTCATACACGAGAATGCCATTTGCGATATTTTCAACTTCTCGCAATTCATCAATCAAGCTTTTCCTTGTCTTTGCCAACCATTTGAAGAGAGACTTCGTGTACGACATCTGCCAATTTTTTGGTCCTTTTACGGGTGTTATTCATTATGAGGGTATGCTTCCTGAAGTAAATAACATATATGAAGATTGTTAGTTTTGATTTTTTTCGATTAAACAATGTATTTTTTTGTTTTTGGATTCTGTATCCTTTGTCTGAAACGTTCTATGTTGGTGCGCTAATAACATTGCTACCACATCAAAACGAGTGCCTCTTATTCGAATCTTTATTCTCCCGATTATAATTTGCTCTTGACAAATTTTGAAATGCGGGTCGTGATACTCGCATATTTGGTCTAAAGATTTAAAGATTTAGTTTGTGAATCCAGAGCTTCGTTTTATTCTGGTGCATCTTGACCGAAATGATAACCTTTGTAGTGCCTATTTGTTTGTGCCTTTTGCTGTTGCAACACTATCACTTGCAGCAGTTCCTATGTCAGGACATTGACTCAAGAATTTCTAATTTCTGGAGCCTGACTGATAAGGGGAGTAAAAAGCTTGTTTTATCTTAGTATGACATTTCTAAGGCACCCATCTCATCCTTTCCTTCCCTGATGAAATACAGGTACTGTTTTTTTGAGACTGACTGTGCCTTAACAGCTTATACAGGCTAAACTGTACCTAAACTTGCATATTATCTTTGTGTAACATCTTTCTAACAGTATTTACGGTTGTCCCTAAGAGGGCTTAAAGTAACAGATTCTTTTTCAGTAAAAAACTTATGGATGTACACTAAATATATTTTCACTCTACTTTATATTACACTGAAAAAATATTCCCATGCACAGGAAGCTCGCTAGCAGTTTTTGTCAATGGTTTAGGAGGTACATCGCAGTTAGAACTTTCCCTTGTCACAGGAGAGCTGTTTAAAGCCATTGGTAAGTTATCTTAATAATTAAGCTGTAATTTTTGTAGTGATACGAGAAACCGATCTATTTTTCTGTTGATGTACGGCAGGAACCTTTGTTTATCCAACAGTAGCATTAAGCTGTTTAACTGTTGAACGTTTTCTGACCAGTTTGTACAACAAAATGGGAGAGTGCTGCTCTAATCATAATTAAGGTTCACGCTGTGTTTTAAGTCAAGTTGACAACTTGTTTGGTAGTTACGATGTGTAGATTGTGTGACGCTCGTTATTTCTACTGTACACATTATTAGAAAACAAGACAGTTCTATTTGTACCGGAGGAAAATAGATTCTTATTTGTAGGGTATAGTATTATACACCAGTGCCTTCGAAAGTATTTTGTTTCTCTTAACTTGCAAGAGACAAGAGGAGGAACGATATCAAGATTGTACGTCGGCCTATTCATGACGTCATTAGAAATGGCAGGAATTTCAATCACTTTACTTCATGCTGATAAAGAGCGATTAAATCTCCTTGGTAAGATATCGCCCTTTCACACTCCTTTTTTTTCTTATGCTTTGCTGGTTTCATTCAACAGAATGTTGCCAAGTTAACATGGTAAAACACACATATCGGTGTGTCATGAATCATGATTTGAATACTCTTATGATGGACGTTTCTCTCCAGCTTTGAGTATAAAGCATCCGAAAAGTTAACACAATTACCAAAACGATAATGTTTCGGGTTGTTTTGGTCAAAGAAAAGTATAGATTTTATCGCCTTAATACCCCTTGGTGACTCTGTTAAAGCCTTGGATGCTTTAGGCACACTTAAAAGCATAAAAAACATCTCTTAGAACCATTGGCGGATCCAGGAATTTTTCAAATAGGTGCATCCTCATGTACGGTCTGCACTAAATGCACTCTTGAGCTGCATAGACAACAAAGTGTAAGGAAGCTGCGCTAAACCGGGGGCAAGAACCGTCAAATAATTTTTTGAGGCCACGCCCTTTCAACTGTCAACTGTCAGGAAACCCCTGCAGAACTTTAGTATGAATCAAATACAACGGAAGCATTTAACTGACAGAGCCTTATTTTATTTTATTTTGGATTACCTGGTGCTTTGTTTAGATATTTTTCATGTTGTACTAAAAAGATTTCGCTTTCTTAATTTGTAGTGTTGAGCCTTTGCCAACAGTGGGTCTAAGCTGATGTCAGTCGCCAAAATTCGGACACACCCTTTGCATGAAAATTTTTATGAAATTGCACATAGTGACTTTTGAGCTGTATGTTTTCAAAAGGTGCATCCAGTGGGAATCATTTGTTTGTTTCAGGCCATGGTTAATCGAAGGGAGTAGGGACTAGTGAATTCATTTTTATTATTATACGAAGACAAGTGCGCTGTCAATGATATTTGATTGTTTCTGGTGCAGCCTTAAAAAGTATTGAGCAATCCTCTGATTTCCAGCTTTTTTCGTTTGTGATAAGTCGTGGTATTGCATGTTACCTGAGTGCATATTACATTGACGTGTGGTGAGTGAAATGAATTTCACGGCAGCCGTCTTGCTTTTCTTTGTGCCTAAAACATCATACGCAAATCGTACAAAAACGGGAACAATTTTAAAAGCCAGCACAAATGGCAAATTTTAAGATTTCACCAGAAAGCTTAGTTTCAACAAATGATTATTTTACGATTATTCTGAATTTGAAATTTCTGAAATTGAAGGGGAGCAACTACGCCGGTTGAACCGGTCTGGGTCCAGCCCTGCTTAGAACTATAACAATAACTAACGACAAATGACGTCTTGTGCCGATATCAGAAAACTTTGTTGGTGATTTTGATAATGCACAGCCGACATGCGAAAATATCTTTGAGGGTTTTCTGGAGCACACATACCCTTAATCAAGAATTTTTTGTGCCGTTGTGTTGATAACATTGCTGTTTAAATTATGAGCATTTAGAGATGTTGTCACTTGTTTTGAGAATACGCTTTGGCTCACAGCAATTTAATTGGATAATTTGTTGAAGATATTTTATTAAATTTTTGGGTATCTTAGATCACTTAATTTGTGAGGTTTTGTTTTTTGTAGAAGTCGTCTACGAGTCAAGACTAAGTTGATTAACATGTAACATATTAACTTATGTTGACTTATGTAGACATGGAAACATCTGCTTCGGCATGGCCCAAGCAAGGTAAAACTGGAAAATTTTCTGAAATTTGGATGCCAATTCATAAGGAAAGTTCAAGTGTGTCCCTAAGTAAACATATTTCAGAAGAACCCAACGAAATGGGTAAGACGAGCCCTTTTCTTCAATTGCTCTCAGCTTGTTCTTCTTTTTGACTGCTTCCCTTAACATTTTATGATGATAGTAATCGTTCTTTAAAAAAGTACAAAAGTAATAGCTCTGAACAATCATAGAACAGCGATTTGTAAATCAACGAAACCTTAAAATCCTCGCTGATTCAAGTTAAAATTAGAAAAAGAATAGAAATGGGTCTGTTGAAATTATGCAGGAGCATTTACAAATGCTTTTTGAGTTTGGATGACAAGACGGGAACAAGAGCTCAGAAATGTTTTCCGGAGGGCTGGTGCCCAAGGAATATGGTAGCTGTCCACCTAAGGGGTCTCAAGGCTCTAGCGGAGTGTTTTTTATTTGATTTATTCTAACTTTTGAAATCTGAGGTAATCGGTTCTCTCAAAATGGAGAGATTGGAAAGCCAGTATCACAACTCTCATAAATTTCCTTTACCTTGGGTAATGTAAAACGGTAGATTAATAACTTCCAGGTGCAACGGTACGTAAATCCTGTTTTCACAACATTAAACTAAAGGGAAAATTTCAGGCCTTCTGTTTGAAGAGAATGGGTAGTAACCTTCCCTTAAAACATAAAGTATTACTTCTGAAACCACCATTCGGGAAGCGCTCTGGGCACTTAGGAAATTAATAAGATGAAACCATATTGTTCTATTATTTTCAAAAATGTTGTGTTTACGACATTTTATTGTTTTGGTAAGACAGACCTAGTTTATCTTGTACATTCCACTGTTGAACACTCATTAGTGCGGGCCAACTGTTGGATTCTTTTTTTGGCTGCATATAGGATCACTGGATTACACCTTTCTTAAGCATATCTACATTTCATTAACATAAATCTAGTTGACACCAGATTTTCTTCCTTTTTGTAGCTAACTACTTAGCTAGGCTCGAAGCATTATATACAGATCTATGAAATGCAACCCAAAGGCACCTTTTCCTTACCCACGGCCATTCGCGTTACTTTTACCCAATGAGTACAAGCTAGATCCAGTGTTGTAACAATAGACTGAGAAAAGAAAGAAGTAAGAACTTAAAGTAGAGACCAGAGAAAAATAGGAAGCTGAAATTGGCAGAAAGGTCCTATATCAGGCATTAGGAAGAAAAACATATTTGAGTAGCAACACCTTGCAGTTGAATAGATTAATACCACAATTATGTTGCTTATAAGATTTGGAGGTGAGAAATCTAAATCTGCCAACAAAAATGTCCGAGAAGAGACAATTCCATGGAGTAGTTTTTCTCATATTAAATATAGGAAAGGCTTAAACGGGAGGAGCATTGAAAGGGTAACAGAAAAAAGTGTTTATTTTCATATAATATCTTAATTATTATGTAAAGATATGTATGAAAAAGTAGATGATGTGAGCGCATTGTTTTTATGCATCGAAATCGGTTGAATGGATTAGTTAATATTGTGTCGTATGTAGAAAACGAGGAGAAACATTTAAGGCTAGTTCTCATATGTCATAAAAATCGTAAAACCCGGGGATTCTCCCGACCCCTTATTCTTGTGATAAATCAGATCTTTGGTACGGACAAGTTCACATATGTCGGAAAGATCATAAATATCGCTACCCTTTGGTGCCAAACTTAGTTTTACTTTGGCTCAGTTTAAAATTAATCATGGTAGCTGTGAGCAAAATCCCAAAACACGTCCCAGTCTATCCAAGTCTTGTTTAAACACGTTCTCATTAGTCGTAAAAATCCCATTCCATCCGGGACCTTCGGGGACGAATCAGAAATATAGAAACGCCTTCGATTTTTACGATTCTTATGACGTGCGACTGGGATCGTTGGAAAAAGATTGCAATGCATGTTTTTGTACGTTCTCATATACTTGAAGAATCGGGAATCGGATAAATCCCTAATTTTTAACGATTATTTGGACATATGAGAATTAGGCTTTAAGCTATGTTCACGTATTGAAGTTTTCATCACGTTGACGAAATGATGCATTAACATTATTTTGTCTTTCCGTGTTTGTCGCTTCCGATGTGTGGGTGCGACAACTACTAGGCCTACAACTCGTCAGGACAGTTTAAAAACGTAACCACTTTCTTTGCAAATTGTTGGCAAAAACTCAATAAGCTTACTAATTAAAGAACGGTAGCCGTAAGCTGCTTTATTTTTTATTGCTTGTAATGTCTAAATATTGAGTTAATTATCCGACCGATTTCTTTTCGTGACTGATTTCTTTTCGTGTCACGAACGGCAACCTCCAGAAGCGTCAGGTTGACATTTCCACTGGAAGAATCGACACACACACGCACTTTGATCCATTCTGTCTTTGCCACTGGACTGTCTCCTGCTCTCCTCTTTGCTATCCTTTCTTTATCCAATATTAACTGTTTGTTGTGCAGTCATTTATCGTTCAGTGTTGTTTTACAGGCTGTCTTCTGCTACAATCTGCTCAGAGTGTTTGTGACATTTTGATATCCAAAGAAGAGACATTGAATGCATTCGATAGAAATGCAGGTGATGGTGACTGTGGATCCACATTTTCAAGAGGAGCGAAAGGTAGCTCAAGAAAATAATCATTAAATCAACATAAAAAGAATCAATAGCCCATCAACATTTCAATGTTTGTTGTCTCTGGCTTCTCGGGATCGGTTTCCTTGTACATTTCTGTCATGCATACTACCGTAGATACTGAGCCTTGCTGTTCTGTGCTGGAGACCAAATGGTTCATTACTTTAGCACAGTAACAGGGGCCTTTCAATGCACATGACGTTAAGACAATTACGATAGATATTGCTGATGGCTTCTATTCATGTTCACAACTCACAGTTGTGTCCAAAATTAATAAATACCGTTGGGTTCCGTTATAGTTAAATATAAGTTTTCTCCATTTCCCATCCTTCGAACACTAAGTAATGCGGCTCTTACCATAAGCGTGTTCAATTGTTGTGAAAATGTGCAGTTTTGCGACGAGGTTGATAACATCTGTTGCCTTTGTTGTTGTTGTTGCCATACAAGCTAAATGTGTGCCCTCACCCTCAACTTGACGTATGCATTGGTAGCTTCTATTAAGTAGCAAATTAGATCCCAAAAACCGCTCCTTCGCTCATATTCTCGTCAAGCAATAGAGTGAGATGCATATCTCCCACAGTTGCCGATGTACAACGTGGGATGTAATATTCATGATGCACAGAGTGTAAACGTTGATTTGGTGAATACGTCTGTGAATACCCCCATGACCTCAGTCATGACCATCATACTACACTTTGCATCTGATTTTGATCCGAACAACCCCGATATCATCACTTGTCCTCGATACATTCGTAGCCGACACCACATTGAAGATCACTCTCACCGACTCGCGATTGCGAAAGGATTTTTATTCCCATTTTAAGAGCCCGTTCATCTATATTTACAACGTAGACTTTAACTTGCAACAACATTCACCTGTTTTCACTTTGTTTTTGTTGAGTTATTTAAACGGCTTGTCCCCTTTACAATTGTTTTTTCTTCTATATCCTTATGTTAGTCTTGTTATTAATGTTTGTCCTATCCCTTTTGTTGTTTTTAACGTGGCAATACGAAATGGCAATAACATACTTTTATAGAGAATTACCTAGTCATAGTTACCTCAACCAAGAGGTTATGTTTTCTTCGGGTTTTGTTTATTTGTTTGTCTGTCTGCCTGTTCGTCTGTCTGTTCGTTAGCAAGACAACTCAGAAACGTATAGATGGATTTTGAGGAAATTTCCAGGAAGTGTCCGACCTAGGATAAGGAACTAATGGTTAAAATTTGGGGATGACTCTGGATCACTTTTTCGGCAATGAAACCTTTATAGTGCTAGTGAGGAAGTCTTTGAGAGGATGACCCAATTACCATATTTGGTAATGATATCTTAAATGAAATTTTCGTCGGGAAAACCCCTGTTGTTTGAATAATAATACTGGACTAGTGTTGGCTTACGCTCTCGGGGTGCTTCTAGTTGATTATTGATTTTTCTTAAGATTAACATGGCAACGTTCTTTAAATATGACTTAAGTTCTGTGCATATTACATTTATGTATACCATAGTTACTTTTGTAGCATTGAATTAGTTGGTGCGTATTGTTTTTGTGTTAGCCTTGCGAAGTCAGCTTGGCACAGAGAATCGTCCTGAAATGCCTATAAATTACCCAGATGAGTTTTTCCTTAAAGTTGGAAATGTTATGGAGAGGTCTATGGGTGGCTCCTCGGGTGCAGTAAGTATGAACTCATACTCACGTTCACCAAATTGGAACTTTCTTTAGTTTAAAGCATTTCAAATTCAACAACTATTATTACTTTCAAGATACTTAAATTCGTTTATCTACTATTATTCCCGAATTTTCTCTACCCAGAGGAAAATGCAGCGACAGGAAAGTAGAAAGATGTAAGCATTTTCGTACGGTCCGAATTAGTTTGCAATACCAGATTCATTGCGGGACGTTCACAATCATAAACAACTTAGCAACAGTATTTATTTGATGTCAGAAAGCTATACAAAAGGACGCTTATATCTTGAGTGAGTGCACTTAGGAGCACTTTGTTCCGTTGAATGTTCTATTCCACTTCGTAGCAAATATTGATGTGCAATGAAGAAGTCAAGTACGGTGAAGGCATTTGATAAGGTCTAGGGGATTTTTTAATATTTTAGTCATTGATAATTTGGAGATAGTACCAGGAAAATGCTTAACTGCTCAGTTCGTGCTATTCATGCTGATAAATATTCTTATTCTCCCTTTAAAATAATAAAAAGAAAATAATCTTTTTTTACATTAGTTGCTCAGTCTGTTCTTCACGGCTGGTTCGACACCACTAAAGGATGGAGGCTCAGCGGATACATTCGTCCGGGCTTTGAAACAAGGAACTGACGCAATGGCAAAGTAAGATTTGACTACCGCATCGTTTAACTAGAGACGAAAGTAAGCAGGTGTGTAATTTTTGTAGCACGAATGCCAAGAAGACAGTAACCCGAACGGCTTCTCCTATTAAAAAAGTGAAGTTAGGTCCGATGCTCGCTGTTTTTAATATTCCTTTTTTAAGGTAAAACAATTAAAATGACTTCACAGCATATACACTTTCACCTGCAAATTGGGTCTTTGATAGGTTTGTCCTCTTTCCAGTTTTTTGACATTTTCTTAATTCTCAAAGCTTATTTTTTTAAATTAATGTCCAAGTGATTGTCTGGCTGATTCAATCTCCTTCGGGCTTGTAACCTTCAAGATTCTGTCTGTTCTGGTTACTGTTTTGAGACCACATCAAATGTTGTCTTTGTGTTGGCTGCGTCGTTCATACCACAGATTCTTACGAAATTTCGGTGAAGGTGTGGTTACTGTATGGACCCGACGTGTTGCTTACACAAGACAACATTTAATCGTTATACGTGCAATATCATGAACCTTTTCTTCTGTTGACTAGGATTAAGCGCTGAGCGTTGTTTCAGACGATACCCTTTCCCTGCCACAAGAAATACGAGGTACGGTGAAGCTTTTCTTGCAAGTAATCTTACTGTGTACAGTGTACTTTCCTTGTAGTAAATGTCTCAATTTATTTTTCTGCCCCTCAACAGATACGGTGGCGCAGAAGCAGGCGATAGAACAATGGTAAGCAACTGTAATTGTCTATTGCTCTTCGAGTTGTGGATGTATAAATCTTCCTCAGCTGTGGAGCAAACTGTTCACGTACAATCTGCACAATTAAAATATGTAACTCAAGAGGGAGCATACCTGGATTGGTCTTGTGTTTCGCAAGATGGGTGTTTTTCATTATAAAACAGACCAGATGAAATTCTACGTACCTTGTTCAACGTATAGCTACTGAGGGTCAACGTTAGATTGCTGTTCGAAGTATTTCGAATGTATTTTTTCGGTAGCAAGACAGTTAAGTGCAACACATTTTAATGTTCGGTTACCATTTTATATAAAGTAGCTTATGTATTTTAGCTTATAGTACTAGGTTATGGGCTTCCCCTTTACTCTCCAAATGTACCAAAGCAAATTATTTCATTTTTGTTACTCTAGAGGACAATACCGTGCGTGCTAGGTGGAAATATATTCAGATAAAAATATTTTTGAAGAGAAATTTTTTGCCGTGTTCCAGAAAATCGATCAAGGCACTTAATAATACCACGTTCTTATCATTCAATCTCTTGTAATGTTACTGGTCAAGTGATTTCCAGTTAGCGTTATCTTGTCTTATAATGATATTGTTCTGTTTACTACAATTTTAATTTTCAGTTGGACGCGTTGATTCCCGTGGTTAAAATTTTATCAAAAGAATTATCGGAAGGGAATAGGGATCCTTGCAAACTGTCAAAAATTGCATCCAAGGTAGGCCAGCTTATGTCAAGTAAAATGTTAGACCATAACAACTCTTTTTGAAATATATTATTCAAAACATCACGCACAAAAGCCACCGTAGAGTACTCTATGGTTTACATGGCGGTTTAACATTTTCCTGCAAGAAAGCTCCGTGGAAAAAAGTAAATCATTTATTCAACTTAACTTTGAATCCTGAGGTTTACTGTGGAGTAAAGGTGCTTAATTGGTTTCGTTCGGCATTGGAATTCTCACCTGAATCCAAGAAATCTTAAGAGCTATATCACGGAGAACAGACTTTCAGGGTTCATATGATATGAAGGGTCTTATCTTGTAAGCCCATTTGACCGGGCTGGAGAAAATCACGTGACATTTACTTACATGTGTATTCGAATGGTTTTCAGCCCACTTTGCCAGGCTGGAGCTATCACATGGAAAAATTTTACCCCGTTTCACCAGAATCCCACTTGGCAAAAGTGATATCTCTCGATTAGCCAGGCCAGCCCGGATCTCATGTGACAGAGTTGCGTCGTAACATAGTCCATAAATCAAAGCGGGATTTCGGCAAGGATGCTGTGTGCATACAACATTAAAGTTTAAAGAGAAAACGATCATTCGGTCAACTGACTGCAAAAACACAACCAACCCCACTAAAGAACACCTTGTAGGACGAAAGCTAGTCGATGGCTTATTATGTTCTTCAAAAGTTAAAACGAAACATCTTTCTCGTTTCCAGTTATCATTGGAACTAGATGGTACACTCCGTGGTCAAAAACCAACGACGGGATTTTACTGTGAGAAGTCACACTGTCATTTCTAATGATGTACCTTACCAACTTGTTACTATTACAATTTACAACCCTCGTCATGGTTCTTCTCTTACACAGGTAGCAATGGACGGTGCTACGAGTACAGTTAAAATGCAAGCAAGGGCTGGGAGAGCAAGCTATGTCAGCAGCGCCCATTTTACAGACCCGGACCCAGGAGCAATGGCAGTTGCTTATATTGCCCAAGCAGTATCGCAAGTTCTTCGCAAGGAATAAATAAGGTAATGAACATGAATTTATGAAAAATTGGCGAGCAACAATGGCCAAAGACCTGTCTGGTTTTCAGACATGCTTCTTTGACCATAAGCTAAATTTGGCGCCATTCACCGAGCGCATCAAATCGCTCATGATTAGTGTCAACAACTTTTTACATATTCATGCCCGTCTTTGGCCACACGTTTTTATTGACAGGAATCTTTCTTATTCAATCCCGATCACGCATTGTTATCGGGCGCATTGTCTTTGGGGGTATACGCTTACCAGAGACGTGTGTTTGAGACTACAAGGTATCTTCCACTTAAAACCTCTATGCAGGCAATTGTGCTGTCCTGGCACAATGGTTTCGTGACTGACAGTGTCACACGAAAACACAACCAAGAATACAAAATGTTCCAAAGAGAATATGCGATAATTAAAATTGCCACATGCTATAAAGTGGCATGAGCAGTTAATTAACTATCACGTCTTTACTATTGGCAGCAGGGAAAGAGTAATTCAGCTACTTAAACAAGCCGATTACAGGCGAAAGCTGCCTTACAGGCCAAACACTAGTAATCTCAAGACACATAAACAATAATCAAGGATTGGTTTGTACTTGAATCTCTAGCAGAAATAGACACCATACACACCACAAGATATAATGAGAGGTTTATGCAATAGGTAGACTACTGACAGTAGAACTAGTTTAAGGGTTAGATTACACTAAGGATTGTAATTATGCGGGTAATTCTCTTTTAGTACATCAAAATACGTAAATGCATCAAGCTTATACTGTATGTAATCTAAGACGCGAGTTCACGCCCTGGTCATACTTTCTATTGTTTTGTCTCTTGTTTATGGTGACCATACTTAGAAGTTGACGTGTTCTTGTAATGTCGGGTGATGCCTTATCCCTTCATGTATATTAGTTAAATAATACGTAACGAGGCATCCATATGTAGACAGATGAGATGACACCTGACTGGCACGAGTGACTTACATAAGTGACTTACAGAGATGACGAGGTAGAGTGCATCGTGCACTAAGGCTGCAATTCTTCCGGTGGCACAGAAAATGGTATACGAGTGTATAAATGACCGAAAATGCTTTTTATTATCGAACAATCCAAGTGGAAAAAATTGCTTCTTTTACTATATGCCGGTTCTGATGGTCAATCCACCGTCTAAAAAATTGAGTTTTCACACAGTAAAACCCCATGACGGTTATAGCAGTGTCACAGCAAGTAAAAGTGTCCGTATGACCGTTATCTCTTACTAATAAAACGCCATTCAGAAAATAAAAATGTATCAATTTTCTTCGTAGGTCGGCACACCACCATAAATTGAAAAGACAGCCTTTTAAATCAATACTTACCGATTTCATTTGAGGCAAAGAATAATTGACAATAAAAATTAGCTCATGTACGACTCAAAGTATTTAATTAAATTACCTATTCGTGAACTATGTATGTGTAAATTAAAAACAATGCACAAATACAGACACTATGACGCTTAACTTATTTCTTTTTTCTATTCATGGAAACCTAATGTCTAACTATGTACAATATGGATTGTATGACAGATATAATTAGCAAGACAAGCAGGATGTTCTTTGCCACTTGAAAACACGCATAAAAAATGTCAATTGCGTTCAGCTGCTCACAAGATTTACTTGCAATCAAAGTCTTTAAATTTAATATTACTCATACATATGTACAGTTCTCACGAGTACAAACTTCATTGATCCCGCGAATATCGAGTGGGCCGTATCCTGTTTCCACTATACAGCGCCTAACAGCTCCAATTACACGAAATGTTTAGGGAAGTTCACCATCATGACATCGGTGGGTTATATCCATAAGGACTGTACCAATTGTAGTAGTTAGCAGCCTATATGAAAAGAAAATGGACTGTCGATATTGTCTAGCAATTCTCGCAAAAAATTTTGATAAACTGAATCTTAATTTTCAGCGGCTCTACCCACGGGCTGACAAAACTTTTCTGTAATTATGTACGATATATTACTCTTCTGAAGTATGGATACAAAATACATATAAAATATGAGGATTCGTTCAGCCTGTTAACGTGCTAAGTTTTTTCATCCCATTTCCTGTAAAATCCGTGTACAGTCTTACCTACCTTCAAGATACATCTCAAGTTTTTGGATAGATGTCGTACATTAGTCTTTACTATACCACGCCTACAAAATCCACATCGGTTAATTCGGAAATTTGGTCTTGCTATAAGTAGCTGAAATTGATAAGAGAGATTTTTACACCCTTGAAATAGGAAAACAACAAATTGCATCACATAGGAATAGCCTGGAGTGACGTACCGTCGGAGCTGTATATGCAGGCCATTGTGTGGGAACCATGGATGCGTATGAGCCGTAGTGATTCACTCCTTGGGTTGACTGGAGGTCTGCCGACGAATACACGACGGCTTGATGTTGCTGTTCTGCACCATCAGGTATTAAGGTATTCTGTATCGAAGACTCGTCTGATTTGCTCATCTTGACTTTATTTTCCTCCCTAAAACAGATAGTCGCCATTTCAGAATGCGATGCATCCCTAGACCCATCCCGAGTGCATCAAAATATTGCAGTTACAATTGCAAACACCATACAGAACTACACTCCTAGTTCTTAAAGATTACAACACCAACCCACCCACCCAAAAAAGGAGGGGGTCTGCTGGAAAGCATGCTGTTCAACGCCTCACGCGGCAGATTCTCGTTACATACACTTAAATTAACAGTAATTAAAACAACTAACTACTCTGATCGTGGGCAACACAAGGCCAGTTTAAGGTGCTTGTACAGAGACAGACCACAATCCATCTAGCCACACATATTTGATAAAAAACAATGACTAAAATTGTTAATAATGAACAGTAAGGTCATAATAGGCTCCGAAAATGTACTTCTTACCCTTCATCTGCTGATCTTTTTCTAGTTATGCCGGCACTGGCTTTCCCTCGATATTTCTTTTGATAGGACTCATAAGCACTCATTACCCTTGTCACATCGGCACCAAAGTCCTCTAAAACCTCTAGTCTTCTCTGAACAAATCCTTGTTTAAAACTCTCTGACACTTCACTGCAGTTTTCAACCATCTCGTTTAAATGATCTATTTCAGCCTCCTGCATCGTACCAAACGTTGTTTCCAAGTCAAATAACTGCAGGTAAAGTCTCTTGCATCCCTATAGGGAGTGCAAAAACAAATAAAATCCATTCACGTACATTACGTCCACCATGAAGTCATTACACTGTCCAAGACTGAATTCGACAACTGAACTGGGAATCGATGGCAAGATTTTCATTTTTCATAACACGGAGTACCTTCGTTAATGTCCATCAGTTATACTCTGTGCTCTGTAAATACACGAGATATAGTTATCTGTCATGTTACTAATTTGGGCATCACGGAAAATAATTCCCAAGCATGCAAAACAAGAACAGCTTGGGACAGTGCACCTGAGAAAATTCCTAGGCAAAACGGGCGTTCAACAAAGCACTGCACAAGTAGTGCTAAAGCATGATCAATAGGTTTGCTAGACAGAATAACAGGCTTTTGTCGCAAACCTTTTACAAGACCAGCCATACTGGGTATAAAGCGGTCTTGATCGTGATTTGCTATTACTCTAGGCAGATGTACAACCAATTACCCTACAAAGAAGAGACTGGGACTTGCTACTGCCCATCCCAGTTTACTTAACATTGACCAAAGAAGTAACACAATAATGCACAATATAGACGTGCTGGGAACACGAGTTTGCTGCATAAAGCTCATGTTATAGCATACCTTGTTAAAATCTAAAGCACGTTTCAGAACAGTTCTGGCCAACACCTTGGCAGCCTCCTTGTCCTCCATCACCTTATAATATAAAAAAGGAAACAAATATAAAACTAACAAAGTACATGTAAAATTAACAAAACATACTGTTTCAATAATAATTATCTTTGTAAAGCTATTTCTTTGCCACTTTCTTCGGAAATCTGAGAAAAAAGTTCTCGAATTCGACACTCGACTGCATCACATCGTGTAAAAGTAACCGTCCTATAACGATAACTATAAGCAAACGGGTAGATTTAGCATTAGGTAGATGGGCAGACGTTCACCAACACAAAATGCATAAGAGTTAAACGGCGAATATACGACAGCCAAATATTGACACATGCCAGAAATTGGCAAGGACGGCTACTTGGTCATCACATTTTTAATGTTGGCAGCTGGGAACGAGCAAACCAACCACTGAAAGCAGCTGATCACTAGCAATAGCTGCCTGATAATTTATGCATAATTATTAAAGCGTAATTGAAGCGATCCCTATCATAACTTCTTATTACGATATACCGTACATACCCGCATATGAAAGGTTCCTGACTCGAGACTATCGAATTGAAAAGAGGGGACTAAAAAATATCGACTGCAGATCAACTTATTAGGTCAAATCCGTTCGTACTTTTTTTCTTTTTGCTTATCGGTTCGTCTCTTGCATCCTTACAATTGTACTACCTTGACTTTCAATTTCAGTTAGTTATACAAGCTCCAAGAATGAGCACAAACGGATGAAGTCAAGGTAATACCCTATTTGCCTGAAAAACCCTGTATTTAGAAAACATATTCACGTATTGCCAGCTACAGAAATGTATTCACCTGTGAGTTACCGTTTGTTGATGACAGGCGTTCCTCGCCGACTGCATAATTAAAATATACCTTCCCTTTAGTCTTACAATACGAAGTCTTACAATATGTTTCAACACTTTGGCACATTTTAGATTGTCCGAGTTAATCTTGTATTGACTAAAATGCTATTAACATAAACTGGACTTTGTTTGTACTAAGGAAATTGAAACATAAGGTAAACTTCATTTACCCTACAGCACAGCCTAGCACTTTTAATGGCAAAATAAATTTTCTCCTCGACACTAGGCGAGTTATCCATGGCATCTTTCAGTAAATTAACTGCCTGTGTGGTATTTCCTGCTCGCCTTTCAAGTGCTGCTCTTCTTACGGTCACAAGTACCATCCCGGGAAATCTAGATTCTAATGTTTCTAATATTTCCCTTGCTTTGTCCGTGTTTCCGTTCTTTTCCTCGAATACTGCCCACGCCAGATGCATGTTTGGTTTCTTTAACAAGTGAATGGTACACGCCCTGGAATATGCATCCCTTGTCTTTTCGATGTCTCTTTCTTCCAAATATGCTACAAACTAAAAAAATCAAAACAGACAAGCATTTAATAGTAGGCCACAAGATAAAACTGGTACAGCTAAGGCATACAACACATAATCTCAAGACCTCAGCATAACACCCAAGGCAATACACTGCCAATTTCTACAGGTCGTCGGAAGAAAACGATCGCCATATAAGACGCTGGTGTCACCATGATAATTTTGGATCATCCGACCATAAGGAACAAAATCCTCCTCCAAAATACGCTGGCGGATTTACTGCTGCTTTGCAGGGTACGTTGTACACTATCACGTTGATTACGTTATTTTAGCGGGTTATGATTCAATAGGTGGCTTTTGGGCATAGTACAGAATGCAAAGATAATCAAATTGCGTATAGGGCGTAATTCCGAGACTGACAGCGAACAATTTGGTCAATGTGCCCCAGGAACATAAATAGCTCTAGTCGTTCACAGGGAAAAAGAAGAGCAACTGGGGCCTTTTGGTACAGCAGTTAACGATACTAAAAGCTAAAGTGATTAAACACCAGTCAAACTCGCATAATTAGGATCGGGTTTATCCGGATTGGTGTATACCGGACAGAAACGTTTTATGAAAGACCAAATGCATAAAACACTTTCAAAACAACATATTCGATACTTATTTAATACTACTCAGCTTTAGAAAAGGTTTTGAAACTAGTGTTCAAACCTTTTGCCAAAAGTCTTCGTACAAAGCACAAGCAATCATACATCTTTCGAATAGGACCAATATTTTGCCTTCATTTCCTTCCGCAATTTCAAAATCCAAATAGTCACGCCAATTTTTTAACTGTCCCCTTTCAAGTGGTTTCACATGAAAATACGGGCGTTTAATGAGGTCCTCGTAATTCCATCGTTTTTTGATCTCCTCTTCATTTTTCTTGAAAACATCTAATCTTGATAATATAATTTTGTTTCGAATGACCTTCTCCTCAATGTCTTCTTTCTGACAAATAAATGGCAAGGAAAAAAAAATTAAAATATCAATGTTTATGTTGAACAAAGAGAAAAACATCCTATTTGGACCATACGAACATTTGATATCCACACTGTGCATGCGATACAATACGTAACGTAAATATTACGGTTTCTAAGCAACCTAAAAATGAGTAACATATATAATATCATTTTTGTCTACAGGTAGTGAAGCAACCTGACCGTACTCTTGCACAATTACTTGCAGAGACAAGTGACCAAGTTTTAACTGTTTAATATGAAATTTTTCAACGTTTCGTAAAAAGATGAAGTATCATTCGGTTTAATAACATATCATACAAATAAAAATACAAGACTAATAAAACAAGTATTCTACAGCCGGTTCTCTAAAAAACACTCCAAAAACATGTTGATTAAAGGAGGTTGAAGAACTCAACAATGCTTCTGATAACGCCTCTGATCAGGACTATGAGTACACAATTGGTTGCTTGAGGGAGATTAAAACAGTGTGCATATAATTAAACTAAGCTATGTTAACTATAAACCGATAACTTTCCCTGCTAAGAAAACAACTCTCTGCAAAAGGTCGAGATATTTAAAGCGAACTTGGTTGTCTGTTGTTTGTCACATGTTAAACAGGTAATTTTATACAGTTTACAATAGTACTAGATCTTACCGCTTACAACCACTTAGTCTGGCTTAATATAAGAAAAAATCAACCAATTAACAAGCAGTAAACAGGGATTGTTGATGGAAACAATATTTCGACAATTTACGTAGATTGTTTAGCATGAATGACACCTAGATAGCAGTCGGGAAACCCTAGCTGGATTCTCATCTAGTTGCTTGCTACAACATTGCAATAAACTATGTATCATTATTCCTCACTTGTTACATTATGAAGGATTTGAATTTCTTTTTGTAAGATAGGTAAAAATATGCAATTGAACCAATTTGTTTAGCCAATGATTGTTTGACTTATCTTTATATATACAACACCGGTATTCAATATAAATGGAATGCATTAGCAGAGATAAAGCAACGTGTATGGGTGACATATCGCAATGGAATTTGTCTCATATAAGGGCTTCATAACAGGTGCACAGAAACATACATACATCGTCACCAAGATCATCTAATGTATATGGGTCTTCCTGCTTCCCTGTGCCATCAGTATCTCCTGGTACCCCATTGCTCGTCCCTGCTGCGTTAATAAGGTCACCATCACCTGAAATGGGCGTTTTCAAAATATAGATGATCTATTTTTATCACAATAGCTTAATTACATAACGTAACATTAAGAAATGAGCTTTCAAGAATAGCTTTCCGAGCAGAAAAATATTGTCAGCTAAACAGCCAATACAGATCATTTCATTGGTTAATGTCAAAATCGAAAAATGCACTGTTAATACGTGCTGCATACATCTAGAACCTACAAACCTTCCCTGTGCTTTAGGAACAATTCTGAAGCAATCTCAACATGAAGATACCTAATAGTTCATTTGCCTTTTATTTCCTTCTGTAAGCCACTGAAATGTTCTATGTGTTCTATAGTATTCTATATTGTTCTGGAATGTTCTATTTGCTTCTAGGTAAGCTTCTCAAACCTATATAAGCAGTTGCTCAGCAGCAATTTTGCTGCTTTGAATCAAGTTGAATGTGATTAAACTTTGATAGGTATAAGCTCCATGATATCAAAAGCTGTAAAATGATTTCTTATTAAAGGATATACTACTAGATTCTTGCATAACATAATCTCATAACTTAACATGTCGAACTTCTCAATTACTACATTAATGATCACATTATCATATTATGCTTAAAGAGTAACGTGCTTGCTGTTAAAAGGAAATGTCCATTTCCATTAACTTTACAATGACAATCCACACGTTTATTTATACATAGCTATTCCAGTGACCAATTGCACTACTACTTTGAAAGTTCCCTAGCTTGGGAAGTGTAGTTTGAGTTAGCTAGTTAATACTTCATTTATGTCTCTGGAACAAAACTTTTATTTGGGCATGTAAGAGTTTAGAAATAAATACAAGTTGAGTTATTGGTACCACTGAACTGTAAATTTGGTGCTAATTAGCCTATCGGAAAAAGCCAGTTTTGAAGCTCTAGTTGCCATTGAAACTCAAACTATGGTCAATACACATGAGCAATCTTTCAATTCCTGTCTGGAACTGAATACTTTTTGTTACTGTTGTACAGTAGTCAACTATAGAGCTAGCAACGACACGTGGAAAGAACAACAAAATCTATTATAACCCGGAAATTACAAACAGAGGTACATATCTGCAGCAGCGCTCATCCATAAAGTCAACATAGCTCAAACATGTGCATTCCAACCTATCAACAATATATTTCATACAGTGTGTTCCATTCCCAGTGGCAATAGTCACCTTTC